>JANUSC010000512.1:0-103881 GCA_025200525.1 Camellia lanceoleosa | reverse complement strand
ACATATTTACTGAAAATCTTTTAATAGTAATAATAAAATTGTGATGTGAATATTAGTAATGTGAGTCACATTATAAAATATGAATATTCATCACCAAGTTGCTAATCATTCAAAAAATATTTATAAGGAGTGAGTATTCATAAAATATCTTAAATATGAAAATTAAGATTTGGTGGAGTTAAATGTCTAAACAATAAGACATGTGTACCATGTTTATTAAAATATATATTATTGTTTGTTAGCCCAGTAAACATAAATTATATTGATGCCCTCTCTTGATTTTTTTCTCATATAAGCACAATAAACAATGTTAATAGAACAACATTGCAAAGTCAAAATGCATTTTATTCTCATAAAATCATTCCAAAAGTACATAAAATAAAACAAAAAAAGAAAAAAATGCTTGGGAGCGCTAGTGGTGCTCTCGGCTAGTCAGGTGGTAGTGGGTCCGCCCGAGAAATGATGTGATGTTTTGGTGTGGGTTATTTTTTTTTTCTATTTTTAATGCATTAGTGCTTTATTAGTAGTAGAAATATTTTTGAGTGAGATAGATCATTGTTTGAAACAAAAATCTCTACGGTGCCAATCACATCTTGGTAGAACCATGTTTTTATGTTTTAGTGATAAAAGGCTAGGTAATAAATCTTTTATATCATATATTTCTTTATTGTTTTGTTCTCATTTTTTGAGTAAAAATTGTCTAATAATAAAAAATTATCATAAATGGTTGCAATTTCTAATTTTTACGAATGAATAATTAAATTAGCGTATAAAACCCTAATTGGAACCTTTCTAGAAGTACTTTTCTTATAACTAACACCATATATAGAATTAATTAATTCTTTTTTACCGTAAATCAAAAATTTTACCATATACAATTTAGTAAATTGAATAATTAAATAATTTCTTTACTTTTTCAATAGTTTAATAAAAAATTAAATGGGCACTTATTCATAAATCACTCTTGACCTAGTTATATTCTACTTAATTCAAATTATTATTTTATTATGTTCTAATAAGTACGTAATGGTGACATATTTGCAAAATACCCTAATAGTAATATTAGCTGATTATCAAATATTCCGTAATGTGAACATTCACATTATAAAATATTAATATTCACTACATCAAATTGCTAACCATTAAAAAATATTTATAAGGGTAAAATTATCTATAAAAATCTTTAAAAATGAAATTAAGGTTTGGTAGATCAAATGTCCAAATAATAAGACTTTTTGAAGACAAGAATATGTATAAATTCATTTGGATACAGAAATATTGAAATGATTTCTTAATAAATCTCTCAAAAATTAAACCCATGCCATTTGGGAGTTGACTATTTGTGTACAATTAACTAAAAATTGTGTTTGAGAAGTTGATTTTTTTGTTTTTGAAAAAAAAATTTGATTTGATAGTTGTGAGAAAAAAGTAAAATGATAAATGCATTAAATCGACATTGTTGGTTTGGCACTAAAGGCTATTTTAGTTACAAAAGAGCGAAATAAGGTCAAAGCCAATAAAATAAAATATACACTCCCAAGCAACGTGATTTCGTTTTTTTAACTTTACAAAGTCAAAAAGTTTATCATAAGCAGCTTTTTAATCTCGAATAAATAACAAAAAAGGATTATAAGTCAATTACATCCCAAATGAACCACCATATGTGTTAGAAGCGAATATTTGGTATTTAAGCAAATAGAATCGATCCTTGCATTTGGATGGATGTGTGATAATAATGATTATTTATGGATTGATTTTTTACGTCAATATAGTTTTTGAACGTTAATTGGTTGAGATTTTTTACTTAATAAAGCGTAGCATGAGCACCTAATAATTTATAAGATTTACTGTATTTTTAATTTGTTTAAATATTCTGTTTTGTATTTTCAATTGAAAAAAAAGTTTAGATACGATATGTTTTTTCAATTTATTTTCAATTTACAAATCTTTTTGTAAATGACAAGTGTCGATATTTAGATATTTTTATTATTGAAAAAATATAATACTTAATTTTGTCATTTTAAAAAAAATCAAATTAAATAGTTTTGAATAAAAAAATAATAGAAATAATTTTTTGAAATGAGTTTTCTTATATGTATTTATTATTGATATTGACAATTTACTTGATAATTTTTGATTATGTTAAGTTGGTTGATTATCCCCCCTCCCCAAAAAAAATATTAACAAGTTATGAAAGTAAAATGATTATGCATTAGGTATGGCATGCCTAGTTTGGGGCTAAAAAGACTATTTTAGTTATAAAAAGGCAAAATATGTTAAAGCCAATAAAATAAAATTTCATATCTAAGAAAGCTGAAATGATTTCATTTTTCTTTTATAAAAGTCAAAAAATCAAAATGTTTTATCCCAAATGAGACTTTTTTGATTTGCGGGCCAAGTTTGGAAAGACTAAATAAAGTGTATTTTTTGAGCTTTTAACTTTGTGTTATGTAGAAAAAGTAGATAGAGATGTTGATTGATGTGGCGCAAAAAGATAAAAAAGATGAAATAAGTCTTGACTTTTCGTTTAAGCCGAACTCAAATATAAAATATTAAAAAAGATTAAAATGTCAATCCATATCCCAGCTGAAGACTACTATACTTATTGGATGTGATATTTTATTTTATTAACTTCATTAGAGGTGTTGTGAGGATATTCCAATCCGCTTCCGAACAGGCTTCAAATGAAACGGATTAGTTGCATTTTTTGAGCAGGATGTAGTGATGGCAAGCGGATCAGTTTATTGGATTGATTTTTTTTCAATCGACCTAGTTTTGTAGACGGGGATGGTGGATTTGAGATTCTTTTGGCCACAACTTGATAATCGCTAAGCCCTAGCGAGCACCGTAATAATTTGTAAAACTTTGTGTTTTCAATTTGTTTTTAGATATTTTTGTTTTGTATTTTTAGAATTAAAAAAAAAAGAGTTAGATATTTTAATATGTTTTCAATTTTATTTTTTAATTTGGAAATCTTTTTTATCAAATAAACAAGTGTTGATATTTAGTATTTTTGTTGTGGAAAATATAATATTAATTTGTCATTTAAAAAATCAAATTAAATAGTTTTGAATAAAAAAAAGTAATAAATAATTTTGATAATGCATGGTTTTCTTATAGGTTTTTATTATTGATATTTAACAATTTACTTGATAATCTTTTGGTTATGTTAAGTTGGATTATTATCCAAAAAAAAATGTTGACAAAGTTATTATATTATGTTTTAAAATTTGTAAAGTTTAAGCTTAAGTCAAATAATTCCATCCATCTATCAATCCGACAATTTGTTCCAATCGCATACATCGCCAATCCGGCGGACTAATGCACGGATTGATTTTTTCTAACTTACCAATCCGATGGGCGAATGACAGAAATTGGAGGTTCTCCAACTTCAATGAATCAGAGACAATTTTATTAATTATTTTAATCTATTTTACCTTTTAATGAATTATTTTAACTTAACTCTCACCCAAATATTTATTTTGCTTCGTCTTTTCCTCCACTATATTCTTATGCAATTATTCTTTTTACTACCTTTTTAATTTCTAATTTTATTCCACTAACCCAAAAACTGAAATGAAAAACAAAAATACATCTTAATTTAATAATGAATTTTTGAACGCTGTAATAACTAGGTAGCCATTTATCATTTTAAAACATTGCCTAATTTGTTAATGCAATTAGGTGGAAGGCATTAGGGCATCTCCAATTTGTCTTTTTTTTTTTATATATATGCAGAATTTGAGTAAAAAGCTCATTTTAATATCAAATGCTCTAATGAAGGTTTAAAACTTTATTAAATCACCGGTCAATGGCTAGTATAATAATTTTTCACTAAATTTTTATCTCAAGTGATCATCTAAAGGGATATCCAATTTGACAAAAATTCAATGATAATGAACAATGATTTAATAAAAAAATACAGCCATTTTCAATTTGATGAAAATTTGAAAAATCCTGAATTTAATGATGAATTTGATGACCCGTTAAAGGAGTGAAAAATAAAATTTTTATCAGAATTTAAATTTGATGATAAATTTATCATAAAGCTATTAAAGATGGTCTTAGTGATTTGCTATCAAAGCTGATTGAGCTAGAAAGCTTAATCACTTGCTACTTAAAATGACTGAAAATGTGAAAAATGACTTGTAATATTTAGTAGTTTTTATTTTACATTATCAAATTAAATAGACTACTACTCTACAATTGCTAGAAAGTAAAAATAAATCTGCTACCACAAAGATGTTTAAACTCTTTTCTACACAAAAATTGAGCTCGAAACCCACACGCGGTATAACGCAAACTATGCCAAACACCCTAGTTTAGCACTTGAAATTTCTTCAATACTTGAGGTGTGTTTTTTTTTTTTTGAAAAAAGATGATTAAAATGCATAATTTTTTTTAAGTATGATAAATAAATTAAAATCTATTCAAACATGGAGTTATTCAGTCTGGTGGTGCATTTCAAAAATGCTGTCACAATGCTTGATCCATTTTGGATAAAACCATCTAACAAGTAGAAATTCACTGTGAAAAAAAAAAACTGTAAAAGACTTAACTTTGTCCAACACTACAGTTTCACCTGTCAAGACTGTAGTCAATAAGCTTCTACAAACACTCTTGAGTTTCTTCATCAAGAAAGTAATACAAATTTCTTTTCTCTTTTTTTTTTTGTTTTGGGTTTTTTCCTAGTGCATACATGGAACACCATGACCCCGGAAGACATCAAAAGAAATAGACTTACAACTTCAAAGGATTTGGGCTCAGGCTCCCACAATTAGATGCAAACACTAGCTATATAACCCCCCAAAGCTAATGGAAACTATACAGATATATGCCTCTCTCTCTGCCTCAAATCATATCTTTACGAGAAGCGGACATCACTTTGCCCAAATGCAGTTCCACAGCCAGGACACTTTCGATGGCGGATCTCTGGAATTTCTTTGAATGCAGGGATTACAAAATAGATGATAGCACTTAACTATTACAACCTGCCAATTAAGCATAACCCTTAAAATCAATTACCACACACAAATATATAAAAAACACAGTTAATTTGCTTTAAGAACAGCTGGCATTGGCAGATGGACAAAGACAGTTCTGACTGCATTAGAAAATGGAATATCACGAATCCAAATCTAAACAAACAAAAAAGAGAGAAGTCAAGTTGTTCAAATGTGTAACCTACCATGTATATTTACCTCCTTTGGCCGATCAAAACACACACCACACTTGAGAATAGCCTTGCAATCATGATTTCATCCTGGAGTTTCTGCATGTGCAGCCTCCCCATTTCAGAACTCATCTTGGCAACCTTCATGTTTAATTCCATGAGCTCTTCATCAAGCTTCTTCCTCTCGCTCCTGGTTTTTCAGGAACTCGATTTAGTTAATGGAGGAATCTGGCTTAGGCAATGTGATTGCATAGAAATTTTCACTCATACTTCACAAAAAAAATTCCAATGATTATATTCCCAAACTCCAGTAGCATGCTTGGAATCATCAGACACAAGTTTGCAACATATAACATCACTCTAAATGAAATGCCCAAGTTTGAAAAAGTAAAAAAAAAGTAAAAAGATTTAACACCTTTCACTGTCCGGTTCCATTTGGTTCATCCATCTTTCTCTGTATCTACTCACATTCTTTCTCAGAAGAAGAAACAGCGGATTTCAACCACTTCAATTCCTTCTCAGCATCTGCCAATTCCCACTTTGCATTTTCCAGGTTGACTGCAAGGTGTCTATCTTCTTGAGTAGATTTTTAAGAGCTTCATCGATGCAAACTTTCATCTGCAGAGTTCCAAACTAGGTTGGAGGAAGATAAAGAAGAGGCAACTTTGTTTTATAAACCACTCCAAGAAACCTTACCTGCTCTTCACTGTATCAGCAATCCTCAACTTCAGAGATTCTAGTGTTGTGTTAACCTGCTGGAATTGCTTTGCTAACTCCTGCTTCTCAGATGGTAGAAAGCTCTGTGCCTGCTTGTCTTCACACTCTCAGAAACCAGCTGCAGTACCACCAAAAAAATAAATAAATAAAAATTAGGAACACACCAGCACTAGCATCAAACTACAGAAGTTGTCAAATCAGAATATGAATCATGTATATATAAATATATTTTTTTAGTTAGGTATTACGTAAGATTTTTAACATCACAAAAATAGGTAGAAAATAAATTATTTATAAAAAAACATAAACACCTCCTGAGAACAGAACATTAACCAATGCATAATCATTAACATTCCAAAAGTGAGGTTCTAGAATTAAAGATATGTATACATGAGATATTTAATGAACAGGCGAGATGAAATTAAGTATAACAAAGAGGAAAACTTTCTTCATACATAAAATACTACAAGAATGATGTAGCAGTGGCAGTGTTGTAAATATTAGCCATCTTTATGGATTGTTTTGTTTTTTAAAGTGAAAGGCACATCATTATGTATGAAAATTTTGTATAAATTTTTGTTTGTACATCATTACTCCAAAAAGATGTAACCCTTCAGAACATTAGTGTATCCTCCAATCAAATTTACCTTCAAAATTTCTCTCTCTTAATAATCGTATAATATGTTTTCCATATTATCTTAAATCACCATTGACATTTTTAATATGTATTTGAGAAATGCTAGAGATCCCTAAAAGCGTGACCTCTAAATTCACTCCTAATGATGTGACACGGGCTTGGGTCTTAGTAGTTGATTTTTAAGAGAAATGCTAGAGACCCACAATTGAGGTCTCCCAATTCACCCACAATGATGTGGCAATGTTATTGGGCCCTACATAGTTGAGTGTGTGATGAATCAAAAGTTGACACCTAACATGTCACATAATTGGGAGAGCTTTATTAGGGGTCTCAGACATTTTCAATTTTAAATCAATCAATAACTGACATGGATCTCAAGCTTTTTCCTTTTTAATCTTCCACTTTTATTTCTCAAATAGTTTATCCATAGTAGAATATTTTAAGCTTTACCTAATATAATTGAGTATATAAATCAATTGCAGAAACTACATATGAGGCAGTACATATTTGTCCAAAGTTGGACAAAAACACAAGAAAAAAAAAATCCTCCTTATCTTAATAATATTCTATTTTACTAGGGTAAACTTCATCCACCTTCCCCTAATCCATGAAGAAAAACAATAACCCCACAATTTTGACATAATTATTTGCACCACCCTCCTGGTATAGATAAATTCCATAACACTTGTATTGTTAGTCATCTGTAAATCAAACAGATTTACAACTAAAACCAAACACATCTCCCTACCATCCCAAAATCAGCCACCCACCACCACCACTCTCCATTCACCACAGCCACCACACTCCAAAGGCCACCCTCCTTTAACATAAAATGTGTATTGGCTATACATATTGATTTGCACTTAAACATATTGAATCAATACATACATTATAATGAAGCGTCACGATACTAAAATATTACATAACATAACAACAAACAATAAGATGGAAAACAAGAAAAGGAGAAGCAAGGAACTACAATACAGACCTTGATATTATAATCATCCCTTTCAGCCACCTGCTGCAACAAATGTTGGTTCTGAGTCTGCATATCTTCATATGCTTGACCAATAGTCTGCAAATAAAAAGTAAATGAGTGTAGAAAGAAAAACAGAATGGTGAGAAGAAATAAAAGGCAGGATCAAGGCACAAAAAAATCACAACATTGAACAAGAAAAATTACATGGATTTATCTGAGGACTTAAACATAATCATCAGACCTCAATTTCAGAAATATCGCCTCCGATTCACCATCTTTAATTTTAACAGCCTCCTTCAGCTCTAAAACATCCTGTAGATGAAGTGACAGCAAACATAATATACCGAACTTAATAAAAATTTATCTAGTGAGTTTCTATAGGAAAGGAAGGGATGGGTAAAAAAAAATGATCCAGTGGTAAGGTAACAGGGGAGCATTTTTAATTCACCATGTTAACAATATGGTAGCATTTTTTATCACTATATAAAGTTGCTCAGTTATGTGTAAGGATGACAGACAATTTAATTACAAATTCTGAATACCATATGAAACATCCAGGGACTGCAAGGCAAAAGCTAGTTATAAGCAATTACCTCTCTTCAGAGTAAGAGAATTCTAATTTCTGACAATTAAAATAATAATATCGATGTTATTGTTTACATGAAACTACTTCCAGGAGAATTTGAAAATTAATATAGTAACATCCAGAGTAGCATCATAAAGATTATTAAAAAGAAAAAAAGATGAGCATTAATATGATACCACCACAAAAAAGGCCAGCCCAGTACATGAGCTCCTACTATAGCAGGGCCTGGGAAGGGTCAGATGTACCCAGCTTTACCACTACATTATGGATAGGTAATTTCTGTGTTTTGAACCTGGGACACCCAGGTCACAATGGAACAACCTTACCATTGTGCTAAGGCCACCCTCCCTAATGATACTACCAAAAGAATTATCTTATATTGCTACTGCAGGATGAAAAAATACCAAATGTGCACACATTTCAGAGAGCAGAGTCAAAATTAAACCTGTCAGAAGCATCCAATTTACCCTTAAATCAGCTATTTCAGCTTCAGCAGCAGAAAGCCTTTGCTGGCAGGCAGCTTCAGCTTCATTAGCAGCCTTCACTCTCAATTCAGACCATGTTCATCCAAAGCATTTCTCAGATGTTCAGCCTCTTGAGCTCTCTGTTCGATTCTTTGATTTCCATTAAATCTCTAGAACCCAAAATGTTTACACTTAATCAACAGAAAAATATAATTATTATTATTTTTTATAAGAGACAAATATAATTATGCACCATAAACTATGCAACGTGTACTCTAAATGCGGTTTATCGACTGAATGTGCATCAGGGATCAACCAATCAAACCTTTAATTGAAGGATATGTGAACTCAACAAAAAAATAAATGTATTTTTTTTTATATTTTTAGTCTTTTAAATTGGGATAAATGGTGTTTTATATAAAGTGTCTAAAATGAAACTTTACTCAATTTATAGCAATTATGCAATAAAAATACATATATGACACTGTTAAATACAGATATATAACAAAATTGAATTGATGACTATGTTTGCTAAGCACATATCTGATGGGAAGTATTAGACACATCCCATCATAATAGTAAATGGATTCTCAATCTAGCCTCATGCTTTTAGTGGCTTCTACTCTTGGGAAAAATAATATAAAATTAAAATTAAAATTACAATGGGCAACAAATAAAAGCTAATTTGCCAGCACACAAGCCTCCTAGACCCCAGTGTAAGCAATAGTCTTATGCATTAGATGGACTATTGAATGCCCTTGAACACATACCCATAACATGCCTGCATATTTTTCCGTTCTACCAAACAAAGAAAAGAAATGAATCAAAATTAGATAACTCTAACAACTAGACTTCAGTCTTACAGAGCATCTACATTGGTAACTTCAAATGGACAAAAATGAGATTCAGAGTGAAAAACATATCACAAACTCAGATCTAAACATTCCAGTCACAGCTGGAGGCCTGGAGACAAATTGGTAACAGCAGCAAGTGCCAAATTCAGATAAAGCCCTGGTTTCAAAACTCCTAAGGTTTCTTCAATCAGCAGATTAAGAGTGGTGAAGATAATGCCAAAAGGTCCTTCAATCATCATATTAACACTGAGTCCACCACTCATTCTGATCTGACTCAGACACATGATCATTGAATTTGCAGAACAGCTACTGAAATTTCTCAGGGGAGAGAGATCTATGTTCTAACTTCTAAGGACATAAGGAGAGGATAACATACAGTTGTAAATATTTTCATCACTCATCGTAGGTCTTCCTTTGTGAAACATAACATTGTAGTACATGCATTCCAAAATCCAGAAAGTACAACTGTATAGTGCCCTTTTTTCTATTTTGTTAAAACAATGCATTTAATTTTCTCCTTCTTTACTGCTTAATGTTACAATGCCCAGAACCTACCTCAGTAGGTTCCCAAATACTAATTTAGCCCCATCCTATTGATGTACCTGTTGTCATAAATTTGCTGCCCCAGCATATCTAACAGGATTTGCAGTTCCATTTTTCCTTTTGCATCTTCTCAATCTGCAGCAATTTCATCTTCACAAGTTACTAATAGGAGCTTATTCATATTTGCTAATAAAAAATGTTTTATTCATAGAATGGTTGTCAAGAATCAAAATCAAATATTATTTTAGAATGTTCAGAAAGAGAACCATACACCTCATATGCAGAGGCATCAAAATCAAGACTAGGGTAGAAGAACTTACAAGTGTCTTTAGAGATTTGATCTCTGCTGTGTATTCAGCACATTTATCTGCTTAAGCTTGTCTGTTCACTAGTCTACCAGCAATAAAAAGACTGGGTAAATCTCAGAAGATACAACAAATTCACCATAAATGACATTATATAACAAAAAGAAATGCTATCCAATGGATATCGAGGCACACTGAAAATCTAGTTCTAGTAACTCAGAAAACCTGCAACAAAGTTAATAAAAATAATAATTAGTCTTTAATTTTTGATCATTGGATTCCAAAAGTTCTGTCTTCAAGATTTATGTCAAGTATATGCTGAACAAAATGATCCTCAGTCCAACATGGCATTATTGCCTACTAGTATTACCATTGCACCCCATTATGTGATGTTGCATGATCAAGTCTAAGCAAGGATATTCCCCTTAGTAAATCGGTAAATATCCCCTCACATCCACCTCAGACAGCCATACAGGTGCATATAACTTTGCCATTTTGTCACCTCACTGTTTTTTCTTCCCTTTTTACTTCTTTTTGGTGGAGCCTACTATTGGAAGGGAGGAGAGGGCAGACTTTTAAGAAAGAAAGTAAACTCACTTCAACACAGCAGACTGAATAACAAGATACCAAAAGCGTATGTAGCAAAAGGACAATAAGGTTTAGAACCACATAGACAGTGCCATTCCCACGAACTTTTTATCAGGAAGTACTAGTGGCTCTATTCTAGAAAAACAAATAGATAGTGCAGTTCCATGAACTTTTATGAGGGAGTAATCCTGATACTGAACTTCAACAAGCAATCTGCTACTAATTTCACCAAGTTCATAGGAAGAGATTATTACAAAATAAACAGCCAATGTCAGATCTTTTATTTTCTTTAAGGCTGCTCCTCATGTGTTTTCAAATAGGGAATCGAAAATGGACACCCAGGTTCGTTAAATATCAAATTTTATGATAATAAATAAACAAATAAATAAAATTTAAAAATCGTCCAATCGCATTCAAACAGAACCTTTTCGCCCAATAAAGCTTCCAATGTCTAAGCTTCTTAGCGTAAGGAAAGACTTCATGAGCTGTTTCCTTCCACGGTTCAGCTGAGCTTCCATCATTCCCATTTCTTTAGACAAAGCCGATGCCATCACATGAAACTCTGCTTTAATATCTTTCCTACCTGAAGCAGATAACACCTTTTAGAAAATTAAAGCTAATTGATAAAAAAACAAACATGAACCATAACCAATTTAACCTGAATCTTGGACAGCTTCTTCCATTTTAATATCTAGCTCATTTTTTTCCATAATGCACTTCTGCAGTTGAAGCTCTAGTTCTTCAATCTCAGACTCAGCATTGTCAACGGCATTCCTCGCAGCATCTAGTGATTCTATTTTAATATTAAATTCCTTCTCCCTTCGGACGAGATGCGACCTGTCAGCCTATTATTAACTATTAAAATGCACCATACAGTTGAAGCAGCATCAAAAGCACAAGCAAGAACATAAAACAAAGCAGTTTAACCTGCAGAGAATCTGTTAGTCCTTTATAACGTTCCACTTGATTATTCCAATGTTGGAGCTGATCATACAGCAAAGTGTAAAGCGGGAAGAATAGACATATTTCTCATCCTTCAGTTCGTCCTACAAGAATACAAAATGACTACATAAAATTCATAACTTCTCAAAATTTAATCTAGTCAGTTTCTTAGTCACAATGCAAGTATGGACAATTAGCTCAAGAAATTCAAGTTAAGGACCTGAAGATCTTGCAACTGTTTTGACAGGGTTAGATTGTCCTCCTGTGCATCTTGAAGCTCAGAAAGGCGGTCTGCTGCCAGTATCTGCATCCTTATTCATCATTAAAATCTCTGTGTGTGTGTGTGTGTGTGTGTGAGAGAGAGAGAGAGAGAGAGACGATTACAAGATAGCACCTCAGTTTCCTCAATGGAATCCTTCAATTCCCGTAAATGTATTGTCTTTTCTGTAGTTTTTCAGGTGACAAGCTCGTTTACTGCACCCACAACAGGAGTATGAACCCCAGATGCCACATCTTTCTGCATTTTCAGATTAACAAGTTTTCTTCTACTTTCTTCAAGTTCTGCCATGCTTTCTTCTAGTTCACCTTTAGGATAGACAAAAAAATAAAAATAAAGATTCAGCATCCAAATCACAAGGCATCCTCAAAAAACAACTTGTGATACTGGCTACCTATCAGCCAGCGTGCACTGGGATCTAAAATCTACGTGTCTTTGTAACCTCAATTGCAAGATGTGCACCTGTTTGTGTAATTTTGTACAGCTATTGGTCTTATGTAACTTGCAAAAAAAAGTGTCCAATTGAGCATTTAAGTGCTTTAATAATATAAATACAACTATACAAGGAAGACGAACTGTCTCAAAGACCTGCAAGATGATGTATCTCAGATTGATCCACTGAATGGCTATGAATATAAGCCTGTATCCCATCAGCATAGTCTTTATGCTTCAAGTGAAGAACATCAATCACCTCATTCAGATAAGAAGTCTCCTCTTTCATCAAATCATCAACTTTAGACAATTGGATTATAGCATCTGAGAACCGAAGTCATGACAACACCAATTATCAGCACAAGTTTCTGATTATTTTGAGAAGTCATTAAAAATTATCTTCTAATTAGTCTCTAGGAATATGAAAAATAATGAATAACCTATAGGCCTCTCATTAAAGTTCATCCTGACCTTCTGCTGATGCAATTCCATGCCAAGCCTGAGCAATGCTCTCAATTTTAGCTCTCCGGGCATAAATGGTATCTTCCAAGAATTTCATCAATTCCCAAGTAGACGAAATGCGTATATCAAGGGCTTCTTGAATATATTTAAGGGATCCATCACTTCGACTTGTTTCAATTGAATCTGTTTCTAGTAGTCTACAAAGAAATATTTCCTCCGCAGAACATGATGGGATTGAACCTAAGAAGGGAAATCAATAAATTTAATTAATAGTGAACGAACTTACACACATCTTCAGTAGTTTAATGAATGAACTGAAATTTAATTCCATCTAAACAAATTATTCTAAAAATAACCTCGAGAATGGTCTACACGATCCAAGGTTTGTAAAGCATTTTGGTGTGCCCCAGCTACTTACTCCAAGTAGGATTAAATCATCAACCAACTATGCAAAAGAAATAATTGAAAAATAAATAAATGAAACAGACACACACACACAAAATAAGAGAATGCAAATCATAACATTGTAAAGGAGTCATATGAAACCGGGCATGCAAAAGAAGTGGTCACCTGATTCCAGAGTTGGTTCACAGTAATCAGCTTGTTATCATAAGAAGCTTGCTGGTCTTTTAATTCTTTAATTTTGGCTTCAAGGTCATGCAACTCATGCTTTTGTACATCTAACTGCTGAGCGAGTTTTTGATTCTGATACTGGAGCACTGCAGCATCAACCTGTATAAAGTGAAACCTTTAAGATATTCATTTTGTTTTTGAAAAATGACCTCAAAGATTTTCATTTTCTTTTCATTACGGGTAAAAGAGACAGTTTGAGAATGAAAAACACTTGATGCAAGTCCTGTGAATGGAAGAAGAAGGTGGTTTTGAGGGGACCGTGCCGTATAAATTTATAGCATATAGTAATAGTGCACGTGCCATGCCAAGAAAGCAAAAAAACAAAAAGATGTCAAAGCTAGAGCTTACAAAATAAACAAAAGTAAGAAGGCAAGTAGCAAGGAGCCAATTCTAAGCAAGGATTTAAATTGCAGTCATTATCACAATGCCACAGATGCAGGTTGAAATGGCCAGTATGTAACAAATGCAGATTGCAGAGCCATGACCATAGTAGCACAATTTTATGATATTTTGAAAATCTTACAAATGTATCCTGATGTTTTCAATCAAATGAATGAATCCCAAATCCATCCCGCATAATTCAATCAAGGAAAAAGATTGAAACCTACAATTTACACACAACAACATGGCAAGTTATGTGCTGCCTTGTCATTGTGGTCGAATTGTGGACCCTAAATTGTGGATCTTTAGCATTTCTCACTGCCACTCCTACCATTGCCACCACATTGCCATCATCACACAATCACTTCCCATACCCAACAAACCCACAAAGAATTAAACAAATCTATAAAATAATAATAATAATAATAATAATAATAATAATAATAATAATAATAATAAAGGAAAGAGATTGCAACAGGAAAGCATGGCCATGATTCAAACAATGGCAGATAAAATTCGACAACACAGACCTAACAGATTCATACAAGCATAAGCAGAAGCTATTACCTTAGAGCATAATCATATAAATGGAATATTTATCAAAAAAATAAGAATAAATATATAAATAAAATAATCGCATAAATGGAATCATTGTGCAGTGAAGAACACTAACCATGCTCATCACAACTCCATAAAAGTTGGCAAATTTATAAAAGATATATGTATTCCATACAATTGGAACCCTAATTGGATTGTTAATTCAACCAAAATCAAATAAAATTACATTCAAATCAAATTATAATTATGTAGAGAGAGAGAGAGAGAGAGGCAAACAGTTTTGTTATCGGGAGAAGCGGAGGAGTGACGAGCCATGGCGAAGGAAGCAGAGTTCAAATGAGGCCTCTTCTTGTCTGGCTCATCAGGTCTGGGTTTTCCATTAGGCCTCCTCTCCCACCAACCCTACCATTACAAGATTACCTTACCCACCTCTGAGCTTCATAAAAACTTTTTCAAAACCCTAGATTTCAGAGCCAACCACAAAAACCCCTCTCCTCCTCCTCCGGTAGAGTAGTGTGTAATAATGTAATCAACCTCTTGTTCTCTTCTCATTCTTCTTCTGATTTCTGAACCGGCGATTTAAGGACCCTTTAAACCGGCCGGTATGTACAAATTGAACCGTTTCTGTTTTTTCTTTTTCTTTTTTGTTTTTGGAAAAACGGTTTTGTGAAGTGTTGAAATTTGAGAGAATTGTGACAAAAGTATTAATGGCTTGAATAAAAAGACAAATTAAGATTCGTTTGGAGGTTGATCATTTTAATTATTTTTTGATTTTTTATAAAAAAAACAAAAATGTGATAACTTATAAGGATTTTTTAATTAAAAACCAAAGTTTCAAACGGGGAATTTGTTACCCTCTTTATATTTTGTTTTTAGTCATTATAATTTTACTTATATTAGTTTTATCTTTGAGAATTTTATGTAGCAAAAAAAAAATACCAAAATTTACATTAAATTTAGCAGTAGATAAGAGATACTTATGACCGTTTTGTTTATTTGAAGGCAAATATTAAGAAATTAATGAACACCAATAATATGTTGATAAGTATTTCAATGATATAAATTTGACTTATCCTCTTTTAAAAATGGATTTGGCTCGCACTTTTTAAAGGAATTTTTGTGATATTTAATATTTGTCCGTTTAACGAATCTTTTTGACTTAATGATTAGAGTTAATGATGTCAACAAAATAAACAACAAAAAATTTAATTGAAAATTTGAGGCAGTAATTTTTTCACTTGTTTAGAAGCCATTTGTTGGAATGGTTATTGCAAGATTCCATATTTTTTATTTCTCATCCATATAGTATTACCTCTTTAATTAGCGGGAGCTTATTAATATTGGTCGAGCTTAAACTCCGCCCTACTATAACACCTCCCCTTTGCTTTCTCATGTCTTAAATTTGGTAGTTCTTTCTTAATAGTGGATGTCTTTTTCATATAATGACAGTGGAATTGACAAAGGAGTGGGGTTTAGACATATTTGAGGGAGGTTAATTTGGATGTGGGTAATGTTAGGGATACAAAACTTTCTATTAAATGCATGATCAAATATCTTATATAGGTATGGGGTTCATAAGGAAGTAAAATTTTCTACCAAATAAATGATCAAATGTCTGGGTGTAGGGTCCACACTTTACCCACACTCATATAAAATATTTAGTCATTCATTTAGTAGAAAATTTAGAACCTATAACATTTTTCTTTGAATTGTTAATCAATAATTATTAACTTAACTACAAATCACGTATGTACTAATTACAACCATTATAACAATATACAATATTGATGAATTCATAAAAATTATTTTAAAATAAAATACGTTGACCAAATTCATTTTGGATAATTAAATAATATATTAACTAGCAACCCAAATGGTATTAACTACAAATGACATATGTACTTATTACCACCATTATAACAATATACAAGCTTAATGAGATCATACAAATTATTTCAAAATAAAATACGGTGACCAAATTCATTTTGGATAATTAAATAATTTATTAACTAGCAACCTAATTGGTATTAATTACAAAAGACGTATGTACTTATTACAACCATTAGAACTGTAGGTATTGATTTTTGACCACACAATCAAAGGGGGAACTCAGTTAGAAAGTACCGGCAGAATAGATTAAGCCAAAATAACCTGTCACAGAAAGATAAGAATCTGGCGGTAGTTCGTCTACTCCGAGACACTCTGACGATCAAGTTAGCAATCTATATCTCTCAAAGATAACAAATTGTGCTTAAACTCACAAAAAAGAACTTACTGCTGACAGTTTATCACATATACATGAGACCCACGGGGGTGCCGTTCTTTTATAGCTAGCACTGACCTGATCCCTATAGAAGCCTCACTTTAGTGGACTTAGGCTTAATGTTCATCCTGAACTCTCAACTAGATAGGGATAAACTTCCTAAGAGTTTCATCTTTATCCAGATTGAGATTCTCCCTTGTTCTAGGACTCTTGTCCCTTATCTGCTCATCTCAGATTCTGGTATCTCCGTAGATAATCTCGGCCTATTCGAGATAACCTCAGCGTCAGGACCAAGCCACGTAGCACCTTCGCTGACACTTCGGTGTCACTTTGGTCACGTGTCGTCATTCACAAAAATATGTCCCTACCGCTTCCCTAGGTTCTATTACCTCGATAACCTGAGGTGATGAAACCTACGCCGTTTGTCCATATTTTACTTCGGCTAAGAATTCACTTATCCTTCTGACCGAGATCATGGATCGTCAGCTTCATATAACCAAGACTTAACTATCTATCTTTATTCATGGCCAAGAACCAAGAATCAAGTTATTTAAGTTCCTTAACCGAGATCGTTCCTTTATTCGAGGTTTTGGCTTCATTAAGTCAAGAACTCCAAGAGTTTTATCTGCGTATAAGCTATTACACAAGGTTTTTCTCAACCGTTTCCGCCACGCGTCCCTTTCCCATTGGGTCGTACTTGACACGCGCTATTAGGTCGCGTTACTTCTGCACACGCTGCCTGACAGACACGTCGTCCAAGGCATATCATTATGGTTTGCCACATTTTCATGTTTTTGACAAAACTTCTCATTCTCTTTCCGTCTCTTCACTTTTGATAATTCAATTTGCCTTCAAATTTTTTCTCTCTAACTTTTCTCTCCCAAACCCCAATTTTCATGCTTCCAAGCTCCTGCAACTGCTCTAAACATCTCCTCCGCATGAGCATTTCATCGTTTGGTTCTGATTACTCTCGCCATCTGACTTTAACAAGACTCATTTCGGTGTCCTCTTTATCGGCTTCACCCGGTAAGTCCTCAGTTTCTTCTTTTTACTTCCTGGTCATGTTCTTCAATATATCTTCCTTTTGAGTTTTGCCATATGTTCCACTCCGTATTTGTTGCTATGGAAATTACATTTGTTTTTGTAGTTGTACTTTGTTTAGTATGAGTCATTATCTGTTCTTGAATCTGTTTTGTTCCTCGAAGTTTCGTCATTGCATTTGCTTGTGATTTGTATACATTGCTTTCACACACTCATTAACGTTTGTAATTCTTCATGTTCTTGGATTTTGTTTGCCTTTGATGCTTCTTGACTCTAAATCATATTCTTTTCTGTTTCTTCTTGATTATTTTTAGATCTTTGGTTTTTGATTCTTGTTTCTGTAGTTCTAGGTTTAGGAATTGCTAGAAATCACATACTTAGGAGAAACTAAAACAAATCCCTCCTTGAATTTTCAAAACCCTTGTCCCTAATACCTGTTTAAGGTTTAGCCGAGGCTTTCTCAACCTTTCTCTTGAGATTTTCCACTAGACACCTTAAATTGATATCATGGGAATATTTAGATGGAGAGTAGACACTCCTACCAAGCTGGAGTACTCTAGGTAAGAGTTTTCCATTCCAGGCATAGTCGGGTTGGGTTGGAGAGGAAGACTCTATCATGCTAGTTGGGGACTCCATGCCCTTTCCTGTTGTAGCATTCATTGAGTGTGGACTTCAGCTTCCCTTAGACATCATTTTTAGGGATATCCTTCACTACTACAAATTCAACCCTATGCAGCTAGCCATCAATTCTTATAGGATTATTAATGGTATAATTGCTGTAACCTGCCGAGAAAATGCTAGGATAACATTAGCCGACATCCAATTTTGTTACACCATGTGTGGCCTAAAGTCTAAAAAGGCTACATTTATTACCTCAAGCTGAGATTCATAGCCTACAAAATCATAGCCGACCTCCCAGACTCCAACAAGGGTATTGGAGATGATTACCTAATTGTATCGGGTAACTGGGAATTTGTTCCTGATGATGATCTCCATCTCTTCCCTCTGCGCTAATCGGTGTTTAAAGAGGATAAGAGTAAGAACTAAGTGTTAACTTCTCTGTTTAAGACTTTATTATTTTATTTCCCTTATATGTTCTAATGTTTGCTTTCTGCCCTTTGTAGCTCTTCCTCAACCATCAAAGGACTTCCACCAATCTTTCTTCCTCAACAAAGACTTGAAAAGGTCTTTGGGCCGCTATTGATCGGTGCAAAGCTCTCTCGCTACTCAATTATATCCCAACATACAAGTCGGCTCTGCCCGACATTCCTAGGTGTAGCAAGACTCCTTCGTCTGCTTCAACTCCTCCAACAGCTTCATTTCCAAGGCCATATTAGGCCTCCACCTCTGACCCAGTTGAGTAACCATCCACTTCTGCCCCCCAACTAATTCCTCCATCCCAGCGCCAACACCAACATCGAGCTCCAGTTTTCGACCGTACCAATAAAACTTGCAGTCGCCGACGTCAAGAATCTGAGGCATTGGCTCACTACGCTGTTAACCTTCCTATAGCCTTTCCAGCAATTCGTTTTGGCTCCAAGGTCACTATTCGCCCTTTGCCAAAAAATGAATCTGCAAAAATCATTCTTGATGACCTGCTTGCCAACATTCCCGACGTGGTGTCGGTCCATTCCTCATCTCCTTCCTAATCTCAGCAAAAACCCAAGGCAAAAAGGGTCAAAAGGGCCATGGCCAAACCCAGCGCCACTAAGGTGGAGTCAGAGGACATAGTGCCAATTTCAAAATTGGTTGAAATAGAGAAGTCTGTATCTTCTGATAAGAGGCCTGCCGAGATCAAGGCGTCTGATTAACCAAAATCCAAAAAGCCGAAGTCTGAGGGGTCTTCTGATTCTAAGCCCTCTGTTTTTCGTGCGGACGAGCCTTGGACCCCGTCCATTAAAGTTGGAGACCGACCTCTTTGAGCGGGGAGTGCACTCGACAGTCTAGAAGTCAGTGCCGCCCTTTCCACCGCCGTTCTCCCGGCCGACATCAATCGGATGGTCGAGCTCTCCGAGTATGAAAACTAAGCAATGATGATGCAACATTGTGTTTTGGTAATTTTGTAATATTTTGTAATTTATGTTCTAAGTCAGATTTCCATACTTAACGCATTTTCTTTCTCTTTTAGGCCATCCAACAAGGTCACTCCCTTGCAATCAAAATAGAGCAGCTCAAGAAAGAGCTGACCAACAAAACTAAGGAGGCAGCCAAGCTCCTGTCTTCCTTAAACAAGGTCGAGGCTCGCATCTGAAGCTTGCAAGACCAAGCGAAAGCTACCTAACACGCCCAGACTAAAGTCGAGGATTGCGTCGAGGCTGCGGAGAATGTTGTCGAGGTAGCCTAGGCCGAGGCGAAAGAAGCAAAAAAAAAAAGAGGCCCAAGCCTAGACAGAACTACAAGCCGCGCTTGCCACCAAGGCAACCGAGATAAAGGAGACGGATGAGAAGGCCTATGCCGAAGGGGCAGCCAATGTCCGTGATGAATACAAAAAGCAAGTCAGATATGCATGCAATAAGAGTTACACCCTTGGTTAGATGGTTGCTTTGAAGGAGTTGGTCATCCCTAACGACTTGCCCCTCTGGGACGAGAGCTGACTTGTCATGTCATTCCCTCTTGTTCCAAGCCAGTTTGAGAATGAGGCTAAGGAGATGAAGAAGTCGAGGTCGAAACTGGTGCCGAAGGTTCTACTGGGGCCAAATCCCCAACTCTGAATGAGCAAGTCCTAGACTTGACTCAAGATAAAGAAGATGAGGTTCAAACGACTACTTCTGAGGCCGAGGTCGAGACTGCCAACAAGAGCCTGGATGACACCTTGTGTGAGATCGACGCCGAGGTCTAAGTTGAAAGGTTTGCCCAGCTGCCTGCCAAGGCTGACACAACGTCAATTGCCAAGGCAGGGCAGACTGTGGAAAATGCATGAACTTAGAATTGTCCTCATTTTGTACTTTTTCTTTTTACTTTTGAACAGTTGTAATATTTTGCTATTTGAGCTTTTCTTTTGACCGATGTGCCCATTTGTAATTTGAACAAGTAGTTCCTTGGCGGTCAAGTCCCTTTAACTTTGAAATAGTTTCTTTGATGAATGCATACTTTCCTTTGGCTATATGTTTACTGTTTTTCTCTTTATGCATTGCATGTTTGTATGTTTCTCCATACTTAGAATATTTTTCTACTTCTTCAAAGTACACCTTAATTGTGTATTCACCTCGAGGTAAAGTACCTCGGATATACCCCTGGTTGTTTGTCTCGGCCAACAATTGGGATGCCTAAGCTAACACTTAAAAATGTCTCGAAACATTTTTACAAGTGCTATTTCTTTAAACTTTATTTAGTATACTTGTTTCTTCATTTCCACTTCCTGTCTTCTATCAAGACGTCACCCTTTCAACCCTTTCAAGCTTGGCAACTTGGTTGGTAATCTCGGGTAATATGTATCTCGGGTATTTCTTTCATTATTACCTCGGCTAACTTCAACTTGTAAATGTTTCTAAAATTTCAACAAGTGTTAAGGCAATCCTAACTTGTAAATTTTTCTAAAAGATTTCAACAAGTCCCAAACTCTTAAGTTTATTCATCATTCCGGCTCCCTAACCCCCTAATGTGAACCTAAGTTCTACTTAAGTTGACATTATGTGTTTATAGTCTTTCATCAAAGTCAAATTCAAACAAAGACTGGCCGAGGTGTTCAACCTTGGTTTCTTTGTTAATCCAACTAAAGCACATTTAGTTCCATTCTGAGTTTAACTCTGCTGACATGGCATGCCTAGATTAATATAACTTAGTTTAACTCTATTATATGCAAGCATAATTCAACTCTGCCATATAATAAATCTAAGTTATTCGTCATGTTTCATTCAGAAACATCGCCAACTTAGTTCAACTCTATTATATGCAAGTATAATTCAACTCTACCATATAATAAATCTAGGTTATTCGTCATGTTTCATTCAGAAACATCGCCAACTTAGTTCAACTCTATTATATGCAAGCATAATTGAACTCTGCCATATAATAAGTCCAAGTTATTCATCATGTTTCATTCAAAAACATCACTAACTTAGTTCAAGTCTATTATATGCTAGTATAATTCAACTCTGTTATATAATAAGTCTAAGTTATTCGTCATGCTTCATTCGGAAACATTGCAAATTTCAAATTCAAAATCAAACTAACATTTTATTATTACTTCAACTAATAAAATTATGATATAAACTTTAAAAAAACAAAAACTAGTGATAAAAAAACTTCAAGTTACAAGTGTTTTAGAGTCTTGGCAACTCTTTGCCCTCAGTGTCTTCAAGTCGATACGCCACATTGCCAAAGAAGAGATGATTTTGTAAGGCCCTTCGGTTTGGGTCAAGTTTTCCCTAGGATCCTTATTGTTACCGACGACCTTTCTTAGGACGAGGTCCCCAACTGTCACGACCCAAACCCGCCCCTATAGGTTTGGCAGAATCGCCAAGAATCCGAGGATTACCTACGACCTCTGAACAGATTAACAAATAGTAAGAACATGGAAGCAAATAAGAATATACAACGCCCATTGAGTATCGGACTTATATGAGACAGAAAAATTTAAAACTTTTTATATACATATGTACACATCATCTTTAAGTCATAATATATATACAGATTAGGCAGGAAGGGACTTAGTCCCCTTTTTCAAAATACACCCGACTTGAAGAACCAAACAAGAAAACATAACTTAAACTTTAAATTACATAACGATAACACTTAACATGTCCGGAACCTCCACGGGAGGCACATAGGTTGGCTGACAAAACAGATTCTAGACAGATACCTCTAAGCCTGGTCACGCGCCTGATCACCTACATACATAAATAATACAGTAAGCTAAAGCTCAGTGAATAATAACAAAGTAAAGGGTTTTAATGAATGAGTCCATACAGATTTTAGAAATTAATTCATATTGTAACAAAATCATGCTTGATCAGCTCGAAATCATAATTCAGTTTTATCAAACTCATACTTGATCAGATCATAAACTGACAGAAATCATAAGTCATAGTTACATTTACGTGATACATCCATTAGCATAACTAAACAGGACGCGCAATGCATAAGGTTATGAATAACCTCCTAGTTCTCGGAAGAACCTGGATCAAGAATCGACTAAGCCCCCATGGCGGGCCTTGACGGCAACAGCATGCACAACAGACGATAAGCGTAGTAAGGTTACAAATAACCTAGTTCCACCAAGGAACCTTCGCTACTGGGTCACGGCTGTAAATCTCACATGGTACTAAGGATGTCACGAATACATGTAAGAAAGTGGACAATCATTCATTGTACATAACATATCATTTCAGAAAACAGATCTCATTTTGTCACACAGAAAATAAATACTGTTGAACATATCTTTACTAAGTTATTACTCACGATTAAATTTGCGAAACCGTCGAACAATTTGGACATATCAGGAAAATCAGGCAGACAATGGCGCGTGACCTACACAAGCATATCACATATACACATTGAAATACAATATTACTCCCTTGATTAAACTTGCCCCTTTCTAGTCCGAAGTTCTACTACGTTTATTCTTTCTCAATCTAATAAATCGGGTCCTTATTTCACATATTCTTTCATCATTAAGTCCTTCTTTTCCAAATAGATTGATCCTTTACTTGACTTCTTAAACAATTACCACTAGATCAGTGATTCATTCATTAACTAACTGATCTATGTTGATTAGTAGCTTATTATTCTTGTTGAGTCATAAATCATGTCTAGAATGTATTGGAAAGAGATGAGGATAAAAATATGAACTAAATGCAACTTTTCAAAATGTGTTGAAAATGGGTATTCGCTCGAGCGCTACTTTGGTCGCTTGAGCGGACTGTAAAATTTGAAGAAACTACTGGGAGGTCGATTTTCACACTCAAGCGGGACTTCCCTCGCTTGAGCGGACAACGAAAATTCAGAAATTCCAAAATTACAATTAAAGTTCAAATTTGGTATTTAAAGCCTCAAAACATGTACTTTGGTATACAAACATGGAGAACCATTTATTAAAGTCATAAATTGCTAAATCATTTATTCAAAATCATGCCCTAATTGCCAAATTTAGTTTTAATTCATTTTCTCTATATCAAACTCACAATTTTAAAACATAAATTATACTTTCCAAATTCTTGAAATTTCATGATGCATGTAAAAGTAAGACCCAATTTCATTATTAACAATGAAAATCAAACTTAACTAATGAATTACAAAAATCAACTCCTTAGGATCTCAACTTAATTCAATCTATAACCAAAACTTAATTTATGATCATGAATGTTCCAAAATGTGTTTAAGTTGAATAAAACTTTTTAAATTCAATCACATGCATGGATCAAACAAATTCCTAGTTTTCATAAAAAATCAAAACTCATCAACTCATGACTCTAAAATCTTTTTTTTCCATAATCAAATGCACAATAAAATTACATATAATTTATGGAGCTTGATGTAATTATAACTTCGAAAATCAAATCCAAAATAATTAATTTCTAATTAAGCTTCATAAACTTGATCTTAGCTCCAATCCTTCATTATTTTACTAATTCCTCTTAAATCATGAAATTAAACTACAAACTCTTTTAAAGAAATATTTGCATGCATGCAATTAGGATCAAAACTATTGATTATATATGTAAATATATATATTCCAAGCAAATCATAATTTAATCTTTGAATTACTCTAACATGTATGGGTCAATAATCAAAGCCAAGGTCCATATTTATTCTTTAATTCCTTCAAAATTTCATGCATGTAGAAATGAGACTCAAATTTATGTAGGATAATCAACATCAACCCAAAAATAATTAATTTCTAATTTATTCTCCATAACCACTCACATGCATGCAACCCAATCCAAATTAACTTCTAAAATTTTGAATCTAATTAAATTTTATCACTCTTTTACTAATTCCTTTTAATTTACATGAAATCGATGTTATATGACTCTTAGGAAAGCATTAGCATGTATGAAATTAAGATTAAAACCAACTAATTTTCTATATTCAAAATCAAATCATAATTTCATTCTTGAATTGCTCTAATTTAGATTTTCATCAATTTCCTTCATATCTAACCCAAATTTCAACTTATCAATCTTTTACACATGATTTAAATCTAAAATCTTGAAATTCAAACATGCATGCAAGGATGAGTTTCAATTTGTGAAGAATAATAGAAATCAAACTCTAACTAATTAATTTCTAAATTTATTTCCATAATCAAGAATCGAATTTAATTTCTTGCTCAAAACCCATGGAATTAGTTCCATAACTTTCTTAATTTTAGCTTTTAACTAAATTATCTACAAAAATTAAGACAAATATTTACCTAAAATTGTTGAATTCTTGAGCATTCTTCCCAATCTTCACTTTTCTCTTGGTTTTCCTTCAAATTTCCAGCAAGGATCTAAGGAATGGAACTCTCCCTCATGGCTCTGTCCCTCTCTCTTTCACGGTTTCAAAACAGAGCTTCCTTTATTCTTCCTTTGTTTTGTGTTTTCTTCTTGAGCTTAATTAAGCTATACACTCACACACACACACACCTCACTTCCTTATCACCAACACAGCACACGTGCACTCTTATTTTGATTTCCAGCACAAAACCCTCACATGCACACACACACCATCAGATTTCTCAATACACCCACCTGAATTTCTCTGCACACACACCCACATACACCCTCAAATTAGCACTATTCAACTTGTGATTAAAATTAACTTAATTAGGCAACACTTAGTCTTAATAAATTTCAATGAGCACATCATTAACTTAATTATGACTAATCATAAATCCCTCATAATTTATTTGATTTAATTTAACTTCCACTAAGGCCCAATTAATTATGTTTAATTTTATCAATCCGAATCAGATTTCTAGTTAGACTCCCAAAAGGCTCCAAATATTAAATTCAACTTATTTTCATCCTCAATTTTGATTCCCCAAATCATTTAGGTCTTCAATTTCTGATCAGACTCGAATTTTCATCAATAAATTACATATTCAAATTGGGTATATCATAATTAAATTTAATTCGCAATAATCACAATCCTCAATCTTTCATAATTTAATTAACTTAATTCTCTCCAATTCGGATCTAATTAATTGAATCTCAATTTTACTAAATTGAATCGAATATTTAATTAAACTCCCAAATGGGTCCATAATTAACATTAAATTGATTCGACTTCTTAACTTCACTTACTTAAGCCAGTTGGATCCTTAATTTCTAACTCCAAAATAAATCTTCAATAAAATCATATACGAGTCAGATTCCACAATTCTCATAAATCCCAAATAAATTATAATACTCGGCAATTAAATCTCAAATCCTCTTAATTAATCAAGTACTAATCATTATACGTGATGAGGTTGTTACACTAACCTTAAACTCTCTTGGGTTGGCCTTCTTGTTGTCAGCCCTAACAAGTTGTTACTGGTATGCCCCCTGCTGAATTGTTGCTCACTCTCTTTTCTCCTCTAGTAAGTCTAGATCTCGGGCTAGGAATGCCTCATTAGTCCCATTTTCTACTCCTTGGGTTCTGATCTCAGGGATGTTAACTTCTAGTGGGATAACTGCTTTAGTGCCATAAGCCATGGAAAATGGAGACTCCCAAGTTGGTCTTCTCGGCGTAGTCCGATATGCCCAGAGTACGTTGGACAACTCTTTCACCCATTTTCCCTTTCCTGCTTCTAGCCTCTTTTTAATCCCATCTAAGACAGTCTTATTGGATGCTTCTGCTTGACTATTGCTCTGAGGAAAACTTGGAGTAAAGTAGTAGTCCTTGATTTTATACTTTGCACATAAGCTTTTGATTAACTTACTGTCAAACTGTGTGTCATTGTCTGCTATTATTGCCCTTCGAATCCTAAACCTAGTGATGATGTTCTTCCATATGAAGTTCTTCACATTAATATCTCGAATCTTCGCAAGGGGTTTAGCTTCTACCTAATTTGTGAAGCAATAAGTTGTTACTAGCAGAAACTTCCTTTGCCTAGTTGCTTGGGGTAGATGTCCAACAAAATCCATGCCCCTTGGGCAAATAGCCAAGAAATTTGAATCTTGGGTTCAAAGTTCTTTGCCTTTGATACTTTTCGCACTTTCGGCGTGAAGCTTCAAAGATCATACGTATGTAGGGCCACCAGTACCCCTGAGTAATGGCCCTATGAGCAAGTGATCTGCCCCAACATGGCTTTCACATACTCCTTCATGTATTTCATACAAGAAATCTTCAACTTGGGAGGGATACACACACCTCAAAGGGGACTAGTGAAGGATCTCCTATAGAGATGGCCATTTGCTATTAGGCTAAACCTGGCTGACTTCAACCTAGTCTTATGTGCCTCTTTTCGTTCGTCTAGCAGCTTGCCATCCCTAAGGAACATCACTATTGCATCCATCCAACTTGGATCCATCTCCACACACATTGCTTCGTACTCTGTGATCAATGATTCCACACTTGGGCCTGATAAATAATCAACTATTACTGTTCTTGCCTCTCCTGATTTCATTGCACTAGCCAGGTTAGCCAAGGCATCGACATGACTGTTATCATCTTGGCTAACCTGCTGTAGCCTTCAATCCTGGAACAATGCTAGCAGTCTAATAACTTCTTTGATATAGGCTATCATTCTCTCATCCCAGGCAGTATACTCACCTGTTGTCTGATTCACAATAAGTTGGGAGTTAAAAAAGACTACCACCTCATCGGCTTTCATTACTACTGCTGACTTCAACTCTGCGATCAGTGTTTCATACTCTGCTTCATTGTTTAAGGCCTTGAACCCCAAACGAATAGACTACTCCAACATCTGTCCATCTGGCGATATTAACATTACCCCTATCCCTGCTTTTTGTCGGTTTGAACTTCCATCAACAAACAAGCGGAAGGAGTCGCCGATATAGATGTCGTAGGGCTTTGGTTTTTCTTTTGTTTCGCTTGAGTGGGGTTCTTTGGCTCCAGCTGGGTTTCTTCTTCTTCTCCTGGGCACCCCAAACCGCAGCTCATCGGAGTTCGACGTGAGATGGCACTAGGTGTGAACTTAGCCACAAAGTCGGCGAAAGCCTGGCCCTTAATTGTTATTTTGGGCCTAAATTCTAGGTCATATTGGCCCAACACTATTGCCCATCTGGCTACATTGTTTGTCAGATCTTCTTGCTGCAACAGAGACTTCAAAGGATGCTCAGTCAGTACCACAATCTTGTGGGCTTGGAAGTAGTGATTCAGTTTTTTCGAAGCCATCACCAAGGCTAGTGTCAATTTTTCCAGGAGTAAGTACCTAGTCTCTGCACTTGTTAGGGTTTTACTCACATAATATACTGCCATTTGTTCTCCCTTCTCCTCTCTGATTACCACTGCACTTATCGCGTGCTTTGAAACTGCTAAGTATAAGAGTGGTTCCTCTCCAGGTACTGGATTTAAAAGAACTGGAGCTGTTGTCAAGTACTTTTTCAAGTCGGTCAAGGCGACTTCGCACTCTTCTATCCACAAAAAATCTATAGCCTTTTTTAATAAACTAAAAAATTGTTTACACTTATCTGAACTTCTGCTTATAAACCTATTTAGGGCTGCAGCCTTTCTAGTCAATATTTGCACTTGTTTTGCTGATGTCGGGCTTTTCAAGTCAAGGATGTCCTTGATTTGATCCGGGTTTGCCTCGATTCCCCTTCTAGTAACCAAGTATCCCAGGAATTTACCAGACTCGACTCCAAATGCGCATTTTGAAGCATTGAGTCGGAGTCGATATAGTCTTAGGATATCAAATACTGCTCTCAAGTCGGTTAGATGATTCCCAGGTTCTTTGGTCTTCACGACCATGTCATTGTGGACTCGACTTCCTTCGTGCCCTCTTTTGGAGAGCATTGAATTGGTCGCACAGTTCAAACTCCTGTCACGGTTCTGAATCTAATCTCACAAAGTGCAATGTGAGACTGATAAATCACTAAAGAGTCCAAATCTGACAAATCGTTTTGGAAAATCGATTTTAATCAAAAAGCGCCAAACATGGACTGCTTTGCCAGATTACAGAGTTGCCACATAAATATTTTATTTTGGGGAAATTTAGGAAACCCTGACTCGTGCCTAAGGCCACGCGTCCGTCATTATCAAAGTTGCCTCGGCTCGGGAACTTGGGTACGAAAGGGGAAGGTCTTGAAATGAGCACCCCCGCTCGCCCGATTAAAGATTGGCCTCTACTAAATATGATATGTTATTTTATAAACACATGTGTTCTTGTTTCGATTTTTTAGCTAACTTACTATGTGATGCACGCAACATACAAGTATAGACCAAATCGCGAGAATTAGAACAAAACAATTCATGTTTGTTTGGAAAATGGTTTGAAAATGCCACCCTTAAGGTGGGCTAAAGCGCGGATTTGCCATCTCACAAGATAGGCTTTAAAACATGATTTGTCATTTCGTAAAGTGGGCTTAAAACTCACATTTGATGAATTGTCTTAATTCAAGCAACAAAGCCTTCATTCATAGGCATTCATGCAATTATAGCAAGTAAGCACATAGCCTCATAGCAAGCATGCTATCGTGGCAATCCTCACACTCATGCAAGTATGCTAAAGCGTAAACATTTACAGTG
Organism: Camellia lanceoleosa; assembly: GCA_025200525.1. Taxonomy (NCBI): domain Eukaryota; kingdom Viridiplantae; phylum Streptophyta; class Magnoliopsida; order Ericales; family Theaceae; genus Camellia; species Camellia lanceoleosa. The sequence goes on along the minus strand of JANUSC010000512.1, from coordinate 74,427 downwards.
TATTTCGAGCCAAAAATAGAAAACTAGTTAGAAAGATGCATGATTCTAACTATGTTAAATGCCTAATGCAACACATGCAATAATGCAACTAAATAGGCTCGGCTATCTAAGATGGCATATGAATGTAACAATTTGATAATATGCTTTGAAACATGTATTCAAATAGGTATTGAAATACGATACAGTTTGAATGATACGCCGAGCCCGGTGCATACAAGACAAATGAATGATGCACACATGCAAGCATAAGGTATGCTAATCAAAATATGCCCTAAACTAACCATCAAAAGCGGTTAAATAAAAGAGAGAAAGAAGTGAGGTTGGAAGACATGTATACACACACGCACCCTTATTACAACATTGTGCCCTCGTGACGGAGGGTCTGAAATGAATTAGCTAAGCTAAGCTAATCAAACTAATTTAATTAATCTAATTAGACTAATTATTACAAACCAATTGAATAACTAGTAAACTACTTACTAATTATTACAAAACAATAAGGAAATAGCTAAACTAAGCTACTTAATTATCACAACACTTAATCCATTAGCAAACTAATTAATCAAATTACAAATTCATGCTAACTAACAAGTAAAGCTTCAAACTATGCTGCCTCAGCTTTGTTCAAAGAAGTGGAGGATACATGCTCGGTTTTCGTCCTGAAAAACTCTCTAGTTTGCTCTTTAGAGGCTCTATTTGCAAGGTTTCTCCAAGAACTTCTATTGAACCTTACCAAAACAAAGCTGGGAAGTGCACCAGTGGCCTGCCAACCATGAATGGTGGCTGCCGGCCACCTGCTGGCCAAAGATGGGCCTCTGCTGGCCAACAATGAAGGGTCTTAGGCCAAAATGCAACATTCTTACCCGGTGTCTTTGAGACACCAAACTGCAACAGAGCATAAAATAGAGGAAAATGAGGGTTTTTCCAGGGACATGTTCATACTATGCCACTCCTTATCATCTCAAAACATCAAAGGAGTGGCACCATTGCGTCTTAAGCCACCAATCAAACATTTTCATGCATGATGGCCAAGGATCCAACTTGCACAAATTCAATAAATACACAAAACGAAGGCACAAGGCCACTCCCTATCATGCATGATCAAGGGTGATAGAGACAAAGGGGATTGGCTCATTTCATCACTATTGAGTATGAAATGGATCAATCCACATTGTGTTCAATATAACGTCCGATTAAACACAATGCAATGCAAACAGCATGCTTATCTTAGCATGTTTTACTTGATTGGTTCTTGTTTATACATTTTAACATTACCAAACCATTTTTTAATTGATTTGGTCCAATGTGAAAGTCCTCTAATGAGAGGAAGGTCAACCAAAAGGGTAGTTTAAGGCATGAGATGGATTATGCCTTTGACTAGGAGAAACCCTCAAAAGAGGGTTAAAGCCATTTAAGCACAAACCCTACCTGATGTTTAAACACAATCTTAAGGCCAAACAACCCTCAATGAAAATTGAAAAATGAAGAAATGAGGGAGATGGCAGATATGGTATGTGCTGAAATCACATGCAAAAATGACCCTAAAACATGCAAGCAACGTATGCACAACATGTTCAAAAGCCAAAACACCAAAGCTAGTGAAGAACACTACACTAGAATCATGCAACAACAAGCTCAAATGGCCAAACCAGCCATGGATAGACCTCAAATATGCCAAAATAATGGCCAAAATATGCTGAGATGGTAGCATGAAAAGCAAGAAAATCATGCTCATGTATTTGCTCACAAACAAGACATAAAGCTCAACTCTCAAACACCATGAATGAGTGGAATATATGAGAGTGTGACAATGACATATGCTCTAAAATTACATGAAAAATGATGCTATGTCATGCAAACATCACAAGCAAAGCATGCTAGAGGCCCTAAAACTCAAAGCTAGTTAAGACACTTGCACTATAGCTATACAAAGCATGGCTCATATGACGAAGACCACTCAACATAGAGTTTAAGCATACTAAATTAGTAGCAAAAACATGCTGGAGTCAAGCTAACACATCCTAGAATGATGGGCTAACTCATTAGGCATGTTAGGCTAGTAAGCAAGATTACACTACAAGTGCTAGAATCAAGCAACAAGTGGCCAAACCAGCCAAAAATAGAGTTAAAACATGTTAAATTAGAGCCTAAAACATGCTTGAACTAAGCTACAAAAAGGCAGAAATACATGCTCACAAGTTAGGCCATCAACACATGCAAACAAAGCACAAGGAGGGGAGGCCAACCCCTCCTATTTTGGACCTCAAAGCATGGTTTTTGCACTGAAAAACCTCTAAGTTTCAGTGGTAAAAAGGCCAAAAAAAAGTTATTTTAGAAAACTTTGAAAGATGGCACAAAAGCTTAACAAGCAAAGAGACAAGAATGGTGGACCACCCCCAAACTCAAAAGGGAGTTAAACCACCATTTTTAGGACTGAAAAATAGAGTTTTTTTCAGTTCAAAGCCAAGCCAAAAACTGTTTGCAAAGATGGAAAAACAAGTGTGCAAGACAAGCTTAAAGGGTGATAGTTATACCTCTTGAAGCACAACGCACTTTTAGGCAACAAAACCAAGCAAAATGACCTTCAAGAGCTCCAATGAGGATCCAAGAGAGCTTCAAGAAACCTTAGCCCAAAGATGAACCACTCTTGTTTAGGGTTGATAGGTTAAAGATTGAGGTATGTAAGCTTCTAGCACAAAAGCTTTAGAGAGAGAGAAATCTAGAGAGAGGATTGTAGAAAGAGAGGCTCCCAAACTGCTTCCTAAATTGTTCTAACCTTCAAAACCATAGATAAGCCTCTCTATATATAGAACAAGGCAAGCCTTGGTCGAAAATATCCCAAGAGGGACAGCTAGAACAGTTGGAACAAAAATATTTGTCAAAAACTGCTTTTTTCCATTGATGGCCAGAACTTTATCATTGTTGGCCGGCATGGGACACCCTTGGATGGCAGGGGGCCAACATTGGCCATTCATGGCCGCCACATGGCCAGAAAAGCCCATTTATGGCCAGCATCGTCTACCTCTGGTTGGACAAAAAAATCTGCTTTTTGGGCCCAACTTCAAATGAGAATATCTCCTTCGTCTGGACTCCTTTGCAGGTCATTTTTGGGCCTAAATTGAAGCCCTTGAAGTCTTCTTTCGAATGGTGGCAGCCTTGCTTCAAAATTCCAAGTGTGCAAAAAGTTATGTCTCTTTTAGTGAAGACTACTCAGTTTCGATCCTACTCGGATTCATGCCGAACTTCTTCTCCGACTTGTTTTCTTCTCTCCTCTCCTCTTTTCTTCAACTCCAAACCCCTAAATAAGGTGTTTTGAAAGATTTTTCAAAGAGTTCACCTCTCTTTCATTCATTTTCACTTTGTCCTTGTCAGTTTGCCGAAAAGAGCAACATTTAACGAAATGCGAGCCTCAGAACATCATACAAACTTTTTTCAAAAATGTTTTGAAAGAGAGGGTTTTAAGGTCTAAAATCTTTTGCTTAAAATTGTTTTAGTCCAAAAATGGCGTGTAAGGTTGGGATTTGACTCTCTTCTTGCTGAAGAAATCGATCCTTTGCACTGCACAACTTTCATCACCAAATAAATAATCAGTAGCGCCCAAGTCTTAAGGGCGGTCAAAAATGGGGTGTCTACAGTTGCCCCTCTTTGATAGAGCTCAAAGTCATGAAATGACATGAGTGAATGTCAAAGCCCAGATACGACCCACTTTTGACAAGGTCGAAGACTTAGACAAACAAACAAAATACAAATGCAGAAACAAAAGGTTGTGCCCGCAGGCTGCCTACGTATCCCTTTGCAAGGAATCAAACTAGCGTAGTTCAGGGACATGATGCAAAATGATACACAATATTACAAAATAATGCAAATGATATGCAATGTAATTGAGATAATCAAACCACAAGCAGTGCAAAACCACACAAATATCATAAAGGGATGGAGATGCAACATCAAACTACGTTTAACATAGAAAAAGAGTGAGCACGAGCCAAATGACGCCTAACATAGGCTTAGTGCCTACATCCTCAGTATGGGCCTCAACCCAGCATTGATGCTGACACATAACAGAACCGTGTTTCAACGTGAAAGGGGTGCGAGCACATGCAAAACTTGTGTTTTGTAGAGAGACCACAAAACACAAGTAATTGGGTGAGATGATATAAGTGAGGAATGATCTGCTAAGGAAAGATCGTGATCCTACATGTTGAATGTAACAAAACAAAATACAAAGTAATGGATGCAATTGATGTAGTAAATAAGGTGCGCGGCTAAACCACATTTTGCCTAAAAAAGGTATGGACACAAAACAAACCATGTCTAACACAGAAAATGTGCCGACACCCTCAGACCACAATTCTCTTAGTGGAATAGGCACGTACACATTATCATAGAACCATGCTTCAACGAAGGAAATGTATGAGCACATGCCAGACTAAGCTTAACATAGAAAGGACAGGCAATAAAATAGGTAAGATGCAATAGATGTAACAGATAGTGTAGTAAATGCAAAAGGGGTGACATACTCCAACCACGTTGGAATCATGAGAGGATGAAGAATAAATCCCAAACACGCCGAAAACGTGTGAGGAATGGGACACTCAAACCACGTTGAAATCGTGAGAAGAGATCTAAAAACAAACCAATCAGGAACATGTTCCACGCAACCTGAGATAAATTCCATACACGTTGAAATTGTGTAAGGAAAGGAGCACTCTAATCACGTTGAAATCGTGAGAAGAGATCCGAAGAAAGCAATAAGGAGTGCACTCCACGCCTCCTAAGATAAATTCTAAACACGCTGAAATCGTATGAGGAAAGAACACTCTAACCATGTTGAAATCATGAGAAGAGGTCCTGAAAATAACCGCCCAAGAGTGCGCTCGACGCAACCTGAGATAAATTCCAAACACATTGAAATCGTGTGAGGAAAATAACACTCTAACCACGTTGAAATTGTGAGAAGAAGTCTGAAAACAACCGCTCAGGAGCGCGCTCGACGTAACTTGAGATAAATTCCAAATACGTTGAAATCGTGTGAGGAAAAGAACACTCTAACCATGCTGAAATCATGAGAAGAGGTCTGAAAACAACCGCCCAGGAGCGCGCTCGACACAACCTAAGATAAATTCCAAACACGCTGAAATCGTGTGAGGAAATGAACACTCTAACCACGCTGAAATCGCGAGAAGAGGTCTGAAAACAACCGCTTAGGGGTGCGCTCGACGCAACCTAAGATAAATTCTAAACACACTGAAATCGTGTAAGGAAAAGAACACTCTAACCACACTGAAATCATGAGAAGAGGTCTGAAAATAATCGCCCAGGAGTGCGCTCGACGCAACCTAAGATAAATTCCAAACACGTTGAAATCGTGTGAGGAAAGGAACACTCTAGCCACGCTGAAATCGTATGAGGAAAGGAACACTCTAACCACGCTGAAATCGTGAAAAGAGGTCTGAAAACAACCGCTCAGGGGTGCGCTCGACGCAACCTGAGATAAATTCCAAACATGCTAAAATCGTGAGAAGAGGTTCGAAAACAACCGTTTAGGAGCACGCACGATGCAACCTGGGATAAATTCCAAACACGTTGAAATCGTGTAAGGAAATGAACACTCTAACTGTAATGACCCCAACACGTATGGTGTGATTATTCGTAATTAATTATGTGATTAGTTTAATTAGTTGAAGAATATCTATTTGAATTGGAAAATATCTGTTGGAATTACGACTTCGAGACTGAAATTGATGACCGTAATAAGTTCAGAAAATGAAATTGAACATGTATATGCGATACCGGGAATTTTTAGAACTATTTGAGAAAATAAATTGAAGACTGAATTTCGTCTGAATCGTTAAGTCCCGTTTGGCTTATGTTTTTGGCTTGATTGGCTTAATTGAGTTATATGATATATATGGATAAAGATGAGGCTTTGACCTCATTTGACTTAACAAAGGGAAAAGAAAAATCTAGAAAAGAAAGAGAGAGAGAGAATCGTGAGAAAGGGAGAGACCAAGAGGGAAAAAAGAAGAAAAAGGGGAAATCAAGTTTACACTTCTCCATCCAAGTGTTTAAGGTAAGCTTTTCATGAAATTAGTTGTTGATCCTTGACATTTAGCATGTTGAGCTCAAGAGTATGGCATAATTATGTTTAAATCATGGCTTCTTTACATGTTTGGCCAATTTGAGGTAGAACCTCCATAGATTTTGAGAAAAGAAACTTAAATGAGCATGTATTGTGAGTTTTCATCTCAAGCCAAGTTTGATTCTCTTATATGATGCATATGGAGTTTGTTTAAAACTTATGATGGGTAAATCAAGTTGTTTTGCAAGTGTATGAGCCTTGAATTTCATGATTTTGGAGGTTGAATGTTGGTTTGAAGCTTGGAAGAAGAACCCAGATTTTCACGATCCTTCGGCGAAGGTTTGGCCGCTTCGGCGGGATTTGACGATCGATATTTTGCCTCGATTCACGTCTACTCGGCGAAAGGGTTTGGCGCTCGGCGAGGACTGTTCTCAGAAAATTTTAAAAAGTGTTTTAATGCATGATTTTGGTATCCTCATTGCATTTTTAGCATTCTTGAGGCTTAATTACGTTATGATAATGAGGTTATGGGATTGAAACATCATTACGAGAATGCACGAACATGATTTAATGATGATATGTGTTAAAGGATCATGCTATACTGTTGATATTTGCAGGTCAAGCTGCCAAGACCGTACAACCGGTTTTGGAAAACAACTGTAAGTAACATTTCTGTAAAGTTATGTTGATATGCAATGTATTTGAAATGTAATACGATATGATATGTTTTGAAAGATGATTTTAAACTGTGAACGAGTGTCCAGTTTGCGAATCTAGTATGGCATCCATAGATAGTTCAGTTGTGGAGGGCGAGAACATGCAGGCCCATGCGCTTTAGTCATGGGGGACGGCATGGAAGGACAAACCCATGACCAGTTTACGAGACCTCGGTATGTGTTTAATCGGTGTCCGGGACCGGTTACTCTAGTCGTTAGTCGACACATGTTATGTTATGTTCTATGGAGTATGCCATTATGTATGTTCTATGATGAGTATGATTATGTATATGAATGTTATGTTTTATGGATTTATATGAAATGTTGGAGTTCGTTCACTAACCCTTTACGTTAATGTTACTTGCTGAGCTTTAGCTCATTGTTTGTATTTATAGGTGAGCCCTCTGGGCGTCAAGCCTAGGCGGAGTCTTGTTCGAGCCGCCGTTTTGAAGCCAACCCGAGTTTTGGTGCCTCCGAGCTGGGGCTAGGCCTGGAAGGCTGTACGAGTTTTGTTTTGTTATGTATATGTGGCATGTGTTGTATATGTTCTTTTAGTATATGTTATGTAAAGATAGTGGGTAAATTAACATTATTTTTTGGCATGAAATGTATGTTCATATTTATGCACAGCTCTTTGGACTATTAGTTTCTTTATTTCGCTTCTGCGAGCCCCGATCATTATGTTTTGTATGGGAAGGCCTATGGTAATCAAGGATTACTGGCCGGTTATGATGCCAACCTTTTCGGGGCGGGTTTGGGTCGTGACACTAACCACGCTGAAATCGTGAGAAGAGGTTCGAAAACAACCGTTTAGGAGCACGCACGACACAACCTGAGATAAATTCCAAACACGTTGAAATCGTGTGAGGAAATGAACACTCTAACCACGCTGAAATCGTGAGAAGAGGTTCAAAAACAACCGTTTAGGAGCACGCATGACACAACCTGAGATAAATTCCAAACACGTTGAAATCGTGTGAGGAAATGAACACTCTAACCACGCTGAAATCATGAGAAGAGGTCCAAAAACAACCGCCCAGGTGCATGCTCAACGCAACCTGAGATAAATTCCAAACACGCTGAAATCGTGTGAGGAAAGGAACACTCTAACTACGCTGAAAATCGTGAGAAGAGGTCCAAAAACAAACCGCCCAGGTTACGCTCGACGCAACCTGAGAAAGCCCCAGGGGACAACGATCCTAAACGCTACTTAGCGTAAAAGGATAAATGATACAAGATAGCATAAGATGCAAATAAATGCAATAAGTGCGATAATATGGTACATGTTACAAGCAATGCAATGCATGATGCTTAGGGAATACAATAAACAAACAAAGCGGCACTTTAGCAAGCACCTCATGGGGCGAGTGGCGATGAACTGCTCTACTCTGATGGGGATCTCCCTTTGTGTTCTTCGAATTCTTACCTTTGACACACAGTCAAAGTTCTGAAATACTGACAATCAGCAACATCTGCATATAGAAGCCATGGATGTCGTTTTTGTTCCTGATCATATTCATAACTTTCCCTATTCTCCAACGAGGTGATAGACTAGGTTGGTTCAGTATCCAGAATCAAGGTGCATACCCGCTACCTCAACCTATGGGGCTGCCATACAGATTTCAAGCCGGGGCTACATCCCCGGGTATTCAAACCAGACTTTAGTCTCGGAAATTCCGAACCTTTGCGTTCTAGGTATCGTCCATTCGAACTCTAGTTTCCACCGTCACAGTTGGTCTTCTAGGAACTCATTGCAAACACGGCCAGGATGCCCCTGGCAGGGAATGATATTCAGGGAGAGCACTTTTGATCGCCATTCTGGTTGGAACCAGGCTTGATCTTGAGCTTGAGGTAGAGGTACACTCATACTTTGAAGCATTGATAAGGCCTGAGGAGGTGTATATGGAATGCAATCTCGGAATTTGTTTAATTAGAAACACATTCAGATGCTCCAGTTTTCCCTCTTTTCTTTTGCTTTGCAGTCTGAAACCTATATAGTTTCAGATAGGTCTTTGTTCTATTGTCCTCACATGACCTGGGTTGAACCCTGCAGTTCATGAAAGAAAGGATCCTGTTTTATACAAAGGTGGAGAACGGCACAGCACTCCGAGTACAAAACGATTTATTTTTGAAATAGAAATTGAGAAATGAGCTCTCAACCGGGTATTGAGCCTACGACTGACCGCAGTCAAAACGACTCAACAAAGGAAAACAAAGGTAAAACAACCTAAACACATCTATTGATACTCGAAACAACTCAAAACAAGAATCGAGACAAACAAAAACACACAGACAACACTCAGATGTGTTCCAATGGCGAGAGACCTCTCAGTTCACGAGGAGCAAGTTTCTTCGGGTATTATTTCCCACCATTTTCTCACTTTGTGATTCTCACATTACTTTGGCACTTAATCTCTTTTTCTCTGAAAAGCCATTTCCTCACTTTTCTCTCAGCGCACATCTCTCTATTCTTCAATCTCTCTGATGTTTTTATCCCTCCCCTGGGTGGTTGATGGATAAAAAAGAAGTTGTGGGCTCTTGCCCCTAATATTCTACTAGATTCTCCTTCCTTTTTTTTTCACTCACAACTTGTGAACTTTCCCACAGAGGAGTTGCGCTACAACTGGGTGTGCAGCAGATCCGCAACTAACATTGGTTGAGGATGCCCTTGGCTTAGCTTGATCGAGGTGAGTTACAGCACGTCCCATCGGCCAGGTATACAATTAATTGGTCTTACAGACATTGCATTTTCTACGTCCCTATTCAGGGTCAGACGCCAATTTGGGTATGATCATCCGGATGAGGGAACAGAATATCCAGTTCCATTTCCAGTTCATGCTTCGCACTTGGCTTGATATCTCGTTATTTGGAGGATGAGAGAGCTTTCGACCTTTTGCTATTAGCTTCAGTTGTGCCCTTTTTGGCGAATACAGTGCCCTTTTCGGCAAGTATGGTGCCTTTTCTGGCAAGTATGTTGACAACGGGGAAAAGACAGAAAACCTGACTCAACTGTGCCCCTAGTTCATCATTTTGACCATTTTTTTTTTGTTTTGGCTTTCTACTAAAACAATTTTGACCAACATGAGAGTTAGATTAACATACTTGTTCGATTTTCTGATTCAAAATCATACAAGTTAGGCTATGAGCACTGAAAATTTTTCTTTTTTGGGTCCAAGAAATGGTCCAGTTTTGGAAAAATAGAAGTAATTTTTGAGAGAATTAGTCAATTTCATTAAAAATTGTCAAAAACTATTTCTGCAAATGGCCACTGCTTGATCAACATAGAATTAACTCTTGAGATGCACAACCTCAGATCTGAACTTGAATTGCCTTGCAGCTGAATCTTCTAATAGAAAAGGACGATCAATTTTGAATGAAAACGAGCCAATTTGCACATAGATAAGATAGCCGAGTTAAACAAGGATAAACCAATCAACATGGATGAGCCAAGCAGGCTGAAAATGATTGGGGCCGAACTTTAGGATGAAGTTGCCTATGTATTCCAAACATGGGAATTAGGTCTGACGTAGTTCCGGGTTGAGTTTCACTCGGGTGTTGACGCTCTCCTTTTGCGCTCTAATTTTTGCCAAGGCCGCCCTTCTAGGTTTTCAACCTTGCGAGCTCTATTTTTCTTTTCTTTTCATCTCTTTTTATTTCATTTCTTTTCTTCTTTTCTTTTCTTTTCCATTTTTTCATTTTTGTTCTTTTCTTTTTTTTCTTGCTCTAACTTTTACTTGGGTCGCCCTTCTGGGTTTTCGACCCAGCGAGCCTCTCAAGGATAAAAAAGTTTAACTCGTCCATGTTGATCGATTTTGAGATCGCGAAGCCATCTGACAGTAGACTAAATAGTCTTGATGATGTAAGAGCCCATCCAATTGGGGTCTGAATTTGCCCCTAGTGTTATGGATAGGAACTTGATTGTTCTTCAACAAAAAAACTTTCTTTTCTCCGTTTCTCGGATTTGGCTTTCTTGCCACTCTTCATTGGTTGGCGAAATGACCTATCTTTTGAATCTTTGGGCACATCTGACATTTTTGCCCCTAGTTCAAGGGATACTTCTGATCTAGCTTTGCAAGCTTCCTTTGATGACATCTGACCTTCTTGCCTTTAGTTCAAGGGTTGCTTCCAATCCGGCCATACAAGCCTTACATTGTGGTTGACCGTTGAACATTCTGAATAAAAGTCAAAGGTTTGAAAGCAAAAGGGGACGAGTCTTGAGGCTGAGAATGATCCTATGCTGCACAATCTCAGGAGTGATTCCATACAGGTCTTCGCAGGACCACGCAAAGCATTTTTTGAAATCTTTTAAGAAAGTGACTAGTCGTTCGCGCCAAAGACAATGTAGAACCAAGCTGGATCAAGTCAGGATCCTTCTCAGTAGTCACATTAACAAATATGATTTTATTCATTAAGGGCTTACCATGCCTCTCTTTTTCTCAATTGATCAAATTTTTGCAAATCTCGAGGAATTCCTTCCTCTTTGTTTTTATCATAGTGTTCAAAAAGTTTTGAAAAACTTAGGTCAATGCAATGATTTTAAGGCACAGAAAAGTAGGTGAAAAGCACTGTTGTTTCATTCAAATCTTCTGGCACAACTGGCTTAAAGGCAAAAACAGACTCAAAAGAAAGAGTATAAAAGACAAACACAAAACAAGAAAGTAATGCCTGAGTTAACACACCCGGAAATCACCAACCATCGACACAACAAGACTGACTCGATATAACAAGACCGACTCAAAACAACACACCAGAACTGACTTAATACCCAAGTCAGAAAGTACATTAAATAGCATTCACAAATTGCTCAAAATAGTGCGTGCTATCCACCACATCTAGAGTAAACTGAGTACCATCAACAGGTGGTTCATCCCCGGATCATATAATCACATTATCCCCCAAGTTCACCAATCCAATGCCGATAGACTTTGCAGAGCTTGGTGCGACGATGACCTTGTTATCAATCAAATCTTGTATTTCATGGTGAAGACGAAAACATAGGTCAGTATCATGACCGGTTTGTTGATGGAAGGCACAATACTTGGCTAGGTTATGTGAGGGAAGGAGGTTATTTGGCAGTGGGCGTGGTTCCAGGGGCTTCGGATGGCCCTTTTCGATCAGGACCTTCCAGGCCGTTAATAGAGACATATAGAGCAGGGTGAAAGTCCTCTAACCCCGGAGTGGATATTTTGCTGGTTGTGGAGTGGTTGGGTTGGATGTACTGACGAAAGGATTGGCAAGTGTTGACTGGGTTTGCTGATCTCCGACAGATGTAGGACTGAAGTTGAGAGGGGTATTTTTGGTACGACATCTCTTTTCCCGTCTTGCCCCTTGATTCTGGATGCTCTCACCGTGAGTAGCAAAAGTGTCATCCACAGTTTTTGTAACAACTGCGAGCACTTGCTGTTTGTTCAATCCTTCGGCTTTCAAAGCCTTAACAGCCCACAGAAGGTGTTCATGGGGATCAATGCCTACCCCTACCTTGTTTTTTCCACTCGCCTCCACTTTGCTAAGAGATTGGCCTTCTTCTAATGCAGCCCGTCCCAAAGTTGGGGAGCCTTTTGACATGAAATCCCTGGTATGTGATGTGGTTGATGACGGAGTCAATATCCCAAAGGCCAGATTTGCCATTATTCTTTGAAGATCTTCAATCATTCTCATTAGCTCAGAAGTAGTGGGTTCACGGGTTTGAGATGATTGGGGTTTAAGTGCATTCATCATGCATAAGTCCATGCTGACTGGAATGAACACCTCAGGCTTGGGTAGATGGGCTGGGGTGATGTATACGCTGGGATCATAGGTAGATGGCAGTGTATGGATTAGATTGAGATGTAGAGGTGGCGGGTCATGTAGACCGCCCAAACTCGCTCTGCGCGCCCCCTTTCGAAGAAGGCACGAATTGGGTTCTAGTTACTACAGTTCGGACTCCTGTCACAGTTCTGAATCTAATCTTACAAAGTGTAATTTAAGACTGATAAATCACCAAAGAGTCTAAATCTGGAAATTGGTTTTGAAAAAATCAATCTTGATCAAAAAGCACCAAACATGGACTGCTTTGCCAGATTACAGAGTCGCTATCTAAATATTTTATTTTGAGAAATTTAGGAAACCCTGACTCGTGCCTAAGGCCATGTGTCCGTCATCACCAAAGTTGCCTCGGCTCGGGAACTTGGGTAGGAGAGGGGAAGGTCCTGAAATGAGCACCCCCGCTCGCCCGATCAAAGATCGGCCTCTACTGAACATGATATGTTGTTTTTGAAAACATATGTGTTCTTATTCCAGTTATTAGTTAATTTACTATGTGATGAGCACAGCATACAAGTATAGACTCCATCACGAGAATTGGAACAAAACAATTCATGTTTGTTTTTCGAAAATGGTTTGAAAATGCCACCATCACGGTGGGCTAAAGCGCGGATTTCCACCCTCAAGTGGGCTTGAAAACATGATTTGCCACTCCGCAAAGTGGGCTTAAAACTCACAATCAATGAATTGTCCCAATTCAAGTAATGAAGCCTTCATCCACAAACATTTATGCAGTTAAGCATTTAAGCAAATAGCCTCATGGCAATCATGCTATCATGGCGACACTCACACTCATGCAAGATGGTAAAGCGTAAATACTTACAGTATACTCCGAGCCAAAACAGAAGCTAATTAGAAATCAATGCATGATCCTAACTATACAAGATGCCTAATGCAACACATGCAATAATGCAACTAAATAGGCTCGGCTATCTATGATGGCATATGAATGCTACAATTTGATACATGTATTTAAATAGGAATTAAAGTACAATGCAGTTTGAATGATGCGCGGAGCCCGGTGCATGCAAGACAAATGAATGATGCAAACATGCAAGCATAAGGTATGCTAATTGAAACATGACCCTAAACTAACCATCGAAAGTGGTTAAGTAAAAGGGAGAAAGAAGTAGGGTTGGAAGACATGCACACACACACGTACCCTTATTACAACATTGTGCCCTCTTGAAGGAGGGTCTGAATAAACAAACTAACTAGCTACGCTACGCTAATTATTACAAACCAACTAATTAACTAACTTAGCTAATTAATTACAAACCGATTTGAAACTAGCTATGCTAAGCTAACTAGAATATTACAAAGATGAATTAAATTAGCTAAGCACATTAACTAATTAATTACAAAACCGACAAATTAACTAACTAAGTAAAGCAGTAAAATGGCCTCAAGGGGAGGGAGACATGCATGCTCGGTTTGCTTCGCTCGAAAATGCACTGCCTTGCCATGAGTTGCTTCTGTTTGCACTCGCAGTGATCTCAGAACATCATACGAACTTCCAGATTGCATTTGCCCCAACACAGGCACATTTTGGACAATTTCTCCTGGAGGTGGCCGTCAACTGGTCGGTAAGCTACCTCAAGTGGCCGGCCGGCCAGTGCAAGTGGTTGGTAGGCTAGTGTAAGTGGCCGGTTGGCCACTTCTCTTTCCAGAATTCTACCTTTACTGCAACAGAGAGCAACAGAGCCAAGACAATGTATTTGGCAAGAAATGTGTGTACTACCATCCTTCTCACCATGTCTCAAGCTCAAAGGAGTGCGGTACTTGGCTTTCAAGCCACCAATCAAGCATCTCAACGCATGATGGCCCAAGAACCAAGCTTGTACAAGCTTTAGTGAATGCGCACATAAGACTTAAAGTGTCGTTACCCTATCATGCATGATTAAGGGTGACAACGACCAAGAAACGCAACACGTTTCATCACTTTGAGTATGAAACGTGCCATATTCCTTGTGTTTGGATGAATGTCTAATTCAAACACATGCAATGCAACACACATATGTTATCTTGATATGTTTTACTTTGCTCAATTCTTGTTTACTCATTTACATTACCAAATCATTTCTTAATTGATTAAGTCCAATGTGCATGTCCTCTAAGGAGAGGAGGTCAACCAAAAGAATGGTTTAAGGCATAGGAGAGACCATGCCTTTGACTAGGAGGAACCCTCAAATGAGGGTTAAAGCCATTTAAGCATAAGCCTCAATCCCAAGCATTAAACACAAGCACATGGTAAACCAACCCTCAAAACAAATCAAAAGTGAAGAAATGAGGGAGATGGCAGAATTTTAGTGCTAATATGGCATGAAAAACAAGACTCTAACACGCAAACAATACATGCATGACATGCTAGAAGACTTAAGCATTAAAACTAGTGAAGTGCCTTACATTAGAACCATGCAATATCGAACTCAAACAACCAAACCAACACTGGACAGAGCTCAAACATGTCAAAATAAAGGCCAAAACATGCTGAGATGGAAGTTCATAAGGCAATAAAATCATGCTTAAGTATTGGCTCACAAACAAGGCATAAGGCACAACTCACAAAAGCTATGAAAGAGTGGAATATGTGAGAGTGTGACTATGCTATATGCACTAAAATCATGTGAGAAATGAGGCTAAGGCATGCAAACAACTCAAGCAAAGCATGCTAAGGACTTTGAAACTCAAAGCTAGTCAAAGCTACTTACACTATAACCATGCAAGGCGAGCCTCAAAGGGCCAAGACCACTCAAAATAGAGTTAGAGCATGGAAAAACATGAGCAAAAGCATGCTGAGATGGAACTAACACAAGCTAGAATGATGGACTAACTCACTAGGCATTCAAGGCTATTAAGCAAGATTACACTACAACTATAAGATATAAGCAACAAGTGGCCAAACCAGCCAAAAATAGAGTTAGAGCAGGTCCAAATAGTCACAAAAACATGCTTGAACTAAGCTTCAAAAAAGGAGAAACACATGCTCACCTTGTAGGCCAACAACACCTGCAAGCAAGACAAGAGGAGAGGGGACCACCCCCTCCCATTTTGGACCTCAAAACCACCTTTCCACCACTGAAATTCCTTTGGAATTCAGTGGTTAAAGGGCCAAAAGGAGATGGTTTCAAAAGCTTTAAAAGATGGCCCAAACGCTTAGCAAATAAGCAATGAAAGATGGTAGACCACCCCTAACTCCAACAAGGACTCAAACCAACATTTTTAACACTTAAAAAAAAGAGTTTTTTGTAGTTGACAATTAGGCCAAAACATCATGCAAAGGTGGCCCAAACTAGTGTACAAACACAAGCTTAAAAGGGGAAGAAGCTTAACCTTGAAGAACAGCAGCAAGACATCAACAATTCTGAGCTAGAACAAAGTCTAAGGCCTCAAATCAAGCTTCAATGGACCTTAGCTCCAAAGTGAAGGTGTTTGACTAAGTGTCTTAGTGCAAATATGTGAAGAAAACACACTTTTAAGCTCAATATAGAGAGAGAGTGAGAATTCTAGAGAGAGAGAGAGATTTCAGCTTTGAAATTTGTGAACCCCTCTAAAAGGAAAGGGACCTCCCCTTATGTAGAGCAAGCAAGCAAAAAGCTTGCTTCATCTCTCCATACATGTGTATGGAGGATGAGCTTCAATGAGCCATAATTGGCTCAAAAGATCTGAAAATATCTAAAAAGGAGAAAAATTGGCCGCCGGCCACCTCCCGTAGCCGGCCGACCACTTAAAGTGGCCTACAAGAGAGGAAAGTGGCCAACAAATGCCACAAGTGGCCGGTAAGGTCCTCTTCCCCCCCTAGGCAAGAGGCATCAAGGTTTGGCCCAAAAACAAGGCCAAAACACAGAGAGTTAAGAGGCTGAAAGACAAGGCACTTAGCCGAGACCTTCGGGGGCTTAAAACAAGCACAAACATACGTGATCATCGAGTGCACAACCGATGACGTCAAATTCTTAAGGTCGGTCAAAAATAGGGTGTCTACAGGTTAGTACTAGCCCGAGGTCCTTTTGGTGGAACTATGGTCTCTTCGTCAATAAGATCCTAGATCTTATGACGGAGGCGAATGCAACGGTTCGTATCATGACCATGTTGTTGATGATAGGCACAGTATTTAGTTGTGTCATATCTTGGTGGAAGGGGATTTGAAAGGGGTTGAGGTTCTAGGAGCTCTAGGTACCCTCTTTCTCACAGCATTTTCAAAGCTTGAGAGAGACTCATGTAAAGAGGATGGAAATTTTGGGCTTGGGGCCGAGTTGAAGTAGTTGGTTTTTGGCCACTGAGGGAAGTGGTAATAGTGTCTACTTCTAAGCATTTCGCAGCTGTGCTACCATTAGTAGTAGCATTGGAACTGCGAACAACATTCTTCGTCAAAGGCTCATTATCTTCCACAAAGATCCCCTGTCTGATGGTATCCTCTATTTGAACCCCCATTTCATGAAGGTCTGGAAAGGTAAACAAATGTAGAACGATCATCCTCTGCAGCAACTTGTCATGTAGATTTCGAACAATCATCCTGATCTGATCTTTTTCGGAAGGCCTTGTAGTCATCATTGAGGCCTTTGCTCTTCATCTCGTCACGAACTCTGAGAAACCCACATTTGGCTCTTGGCGGGTGACTTCGAGATCACGAGTTGTGACCTCGATCTGTGTGTTATAGGAGTATTGAGTGATGAAAGCCTCAGCCAGTTCTTCTCAATTCTATTTCACAGAGTCCTCCAATTTCGCATACCAGATTGTGGCTATCCCAAACATGGTTCGGCTGAAGAGAGATAACTTATGGGCTGAGGTCAGACCCATTGGCCTCAAGATATCAGAAAACAGGCAGAGATGTACCATTGGGTCTCCAGAGCCGTCGAAGCGATCGATATGTGGCATTTTAAACTGCTTCGGTAAGGTAACTGCATATTCAGTGTACCCGTCCTCTAAATCTGGGATGAAATTCACTCCTTGTGCTCATTTGAATAACTTCTCCAGTTTATTGACATTAAGTGCAGTTGGGTCAACCTCAAATTCAAACAGAGCTTCGACTTGATAGACAGGAGCTTTAGAGGCCTGTTCTGGGATTGGTTCCGCCAGATTACCCTGAGTCTCTTGGACATTAGCAGTATGGGCAGTGGCTCCGGGTGTCGGGTTACCCGTGGGAGGTGCATGAGATACAAAAGTTATTGCCGGTTAAGGCTGTTGTTGTTGTAGTCGGGTTATCACTTCGGCCTGACGAGCCGTGACTTCAGCCTGACGGACTGCGTCCTGCTGCATTGCCTCGATTTTCTGTTGTAGGTGCTGTATCCGTTTCACCACACTGGCTGGGAGATACTGAGCCATGGGAATGAATGATTGATCTTGTGCTGAGCTGAATGCAGACAACTATTCCCAAACCAGACTAGACCTAGGTGAACTGAGGTGTGACTGCTGTGGACACTACACTGGTGAATTCTGCCTGAACCTTCTTCATCTTGTAACCGGTGGGGGTGAGGTAAACACAGGTTGCTTCTAAACCAATTCCGACTTGACAAAGTCTATCGATACAAGTCCAGAGTACCCGGGGAATATTGGAGCCTTCTGAAGCTATGGTTCCAGGACTACCTTGCAAAAGAGAAAACAGACAGTATCTCAGCCTGATTTCACCAAAACAGATATGAGCATAGCTGAATGACTGTACTCTTTACTGCATTCTGCCTCAAATTTCCACCTCAAAACTAATGCTCTCAAACTGATACCCAAACTTGCAACTGATATATGCATTCCTGTACAGGCATACCCTAACAGCACATATCAAGCAAGTGAGAGCCAAAACACCTCTATGGTGGGGTAGGGTTTCCCTGTCCTATTTTTGTTAGGAGCTAGGGTTTCACTACGCACGCATGTGGTTTCAAACAATCCTGCATTCGAGTGAGCAACATGTCCTAGTTTGGAACAGTCTTTATGGCTTCCGATATGCAACTAGGTCGAATGGTCGAGAATGGTGCCTTAGCAAGACCACCTAATATACCTCTCGCTCCTAACACTGAGAAGTGAAATGAGGATTATAGACACCTCATTTTTTACCGTCCTTAAGATTTGGATGTACTTGTAGGTACATCCGGTGACAAATTTGATTGCTCGCTGAGCGTTCGACTTTTGCAACGAAATGCTAGGTTTGATCCTTTCAAACCCTATTTCCATTCTATCTCATATTTGGACCATGTGTTGGTCTTTTCATGGTGATGTTTATCATGGCCTGCCGGCCACCAATGCACTAACAGATATTTTTGCAGATATTTTGATAGCTATTTGCATAGATGAGTTGATCTGCACCCACGTGGATGGCTGGATTTGTTTGAAGGCTCCTTGTATCTCCTATATATAAAGACCTTCCTCTTGCATGCAAAGGGTTACAAGAATGGAGCTGAGCTATTTCTCTCTCTCTCTCTCTCTAGAATCCCCTCTCTCTACATTTTAGCCTTGAAAGTGAGCTTTTCTTGCATATTTGCACTAACATCCTTAGCCAAACACCTTACCCTTAGACTTGGGGTTCTTGGAGGCCTTGTTTGAGCTCCTTGGAGTGGTTTTGGTTCAGAAGTTTGATTGTTTGCTTGCTGTTTTGCTGCTGTCTTCAAGGGTGAGACTTTATTCCCTTTTAAGCTTTGTTTTGTACATTGGTTTGGCCATCCTTGCGTGCTATTTTTGGCCTAGCTTTTAACTACAAAAATCTCTATTTTTAAGTGTTGAAAGTGGTAGTTTGAGGCCCTTTTGGGGTTAGGGGTGTTTCACTCTCTTTTATAGCTTATTTGCTAAGCTTTGAGCTATCCTTTAAAGCCTTTAAAACAATCTTTTCTTGGCCTTTAAACTAGTAAATTCCAGAGGAATTTTAGTGGTGGAAACTTGGTTTTGAGGTCCCAAATAAGAGAGGGTGGTCCCCACTCCTCTTGTCTTGTTTGCATGTGTTGATGGCCTACCAAATGAGCATGTATTTCTCCCTTTTTGAAGCTTAGTCCAAGCATGTTTTTATGACTTTTTGGACCTGCTATAACTCTGTTTTAGGCTGGTTTAGTCATTGCTTGCTTGTTTCTTACACTTGTAGTATAATCATGCTTAATAGCCTTGAATGTCTAATGAGTTAGTCCATCATTCTAGCATATATTAGCTTTGTCTCAGCAAGTTTTTACTAATGTTTTAGCATGCTTTAACTCTGTTTTGAGTGGCCTTGGTCCTTTGAGGCTTGCCTTGTATGGTTGTAGTGTAAAGGGCCTTGACTAGCTTTGTGTTTTGAGACCCTTAGCATGCTTTGCTTGTGATGTTTGCATGTTATAGCATCATTTAGCATGTGATTTCAGAGCATATTTCTCTGTCACACACTCACATATATCACTCTTTAAGTGTTTTTGAGAGTTGAGCTTTGTGCCTTGTTTATGAGCCAATACATGAGCATGATTTTCTTATTTTTCATGCTACCATCTTAGCTCATTTTGGCCACTGTTTTGGCATGTTTGAGGTCTGTCTAGGGCTGGTTTGGTCCTTTGTGATTGATATTGCATGGTTCTAGTGTAAAGCTCTTCACTAGTTTTAATGCTTAAATCACTTAACATGTTGTACATGAGTTGTTTGCATGTTAGAGTCTTGTGTTGCATATCATTTCAGCACTAAAATTCTGCCACCTCCCTCATTTCTTCACTTTCGATTTGTTTTGAGGGTTGGCTAGTCTTAAAGTTGTGTTTAAGCTTGGGATTGAAGCTTGTGCTTAAATAGCTTTAACCCTCTTTTGAGGGTTTCTACTAGTCAAAGGCATGGTTTCTCTCATGTTTTAAGCCATCTTTTGATTGGCCTTCCTCTCATTAGAGGACTTTCACATTAGACAAACCAACTAAAGAATGGCTTGGTAATGTAAATGTGTAAATAACAATTGAATCAAGTAAAACATGCCAAGATAAGCATGTTATATATGCATTGCATTGTGTTCAATCGGACGTCATATTGAACACAAGGTGAATTGGTCCATTTCATACTCAAAGTGATGAAAATGAGCCAATTTCCTTTGTCTCCATTGCCTTGATCTTCCATGATAAGGTAGTGGTCCTAGAGTCTTGTTTGTTATGCATTTATTGAATTTGTGCAAGTTGGATCTTTGGCCATCATGCATTGTGAATGCTTAATTGATGGTTTTCGATCCAATGGTGCCTCTCCTTTGATGTTTTGAAATGATAAGGAGTGGCACAGTACACACATACCCTTGGGAGACCCTCAATTTCCTCTATTTTGTGCTCTGTTGCAGTTTCTTGTCACAGCACACCAGTGGCCAGCACCCTTTCATTGTTGGCCGGCACCCTTGCATTGTTGGCCGACAGGTGGCCGGCAGCCACCATTTGTGGCCAGCAGGCCACTGGTGCACTACATAGCACTGTTTTGGTAAGGTTCAACAGAAAGTTCTTGAGGACACCCTACAAACAGAGCCTCTAAAGAGCAAATCAGAGAGCTTTTCGGGGGACGGAAACCGAGCATGCTTCTTCTACTTCTTCGAGCAGAGCTGAGGCAGCATAGTTTGGTGCTTCATTTGTTAGTTAGCATCTCAATGTGTATTTAATTAATTTGTTAATTAATTAAGTATTGTAATAATTAAGTAGCTTAATTTAGCTATTTCTTTATTGGTTTGTAATAATTAGTCTAATTAGTTTAATTAGATTAGTTAGCTTAGATTAGCTTAGCTTATTTCATTTGGACTCTCCTTCGAGAGGGCGCAATGTTGTAATAAGGGTGCATGTATGTGTGCATGTCTTCCAACCCCACGTTTTTCTCCCTTTTATTTATCCGCTTTCGATGGTTAGATTAGGGATCATGTTTTAATTAGCATACCTTATGCTTGCATGCGTGCATCATTCATTTGTCTTGCATGCACCGGGCTCGATGCATCATTCAAACTGCATTGTATTTCAATACCTATTTGAATACGTGTTTCAAAGCATGTTATCAAATTGTTGCATTCATATACCATCTTAGGTAGCCGAGCCTATCTCATTGCATTTTGCATGTGTTGCATTAGGCATTTAACATAGCTAGGATCATGCATTGATTTCTAACCAATTTCTTGTTTTGGCTCGGAGTACACTGTAAGTGTTTACGCTTTAGCATATTGCATGAGTGTGAGTGTTGCCATGCTAGCATACTTACCATGAGGCTATTTGCTTAGATACTAAATTGCATGAATGCCTGTGGATGAAGGCTTTATTGCTTGAATTGGGACAATTCATCAAATGTGAGTTTTAAGCCCACTTTGCGGAGTGGCAAATCATCATGTTTTAAAGCCCACTTGAAGGTGGCAAATCCGCGCTTTAGCCCACTTGTAAGTGGCACTTTCAAACCATTTTCAAACAAACAAACATGAATTGTTTTGTTCCAATTCTCGTAATTTAGTCTATAATTGTATGTTACATGCATCACATAGTAATGTTAGACTAATAATCAGAATAAGAACACATGTGTTGATAAAAACAACATATCATGTTTAGTAGAGGCTGATCTTTGATCGGGCGAGCGGGGGTGCTCATTTTAGGACTTTCCCCTCTCGTACCCAAGTTCCCTAGCCGAGGCAACTTTGGTGATAACGGACACGTGGCCTTTGGCACGAGTCAAGGTTTCCTAAATTTCCCAAAAACAAAATATTTAGGTGGCGACTCTGTAATCTGGCAAAGTAGTCCATGTTTGGCGCTTTTTGATTAAAATCAAATTTTCAAAACGATTTGCCGGATTTAGACTCCTTGGTGATTTATCAGTCATACATTGCACATTATGAGATTAGATTCAGAATCGTGACAGGAGTTCGAACTGTAATAACAGAACCCAATTCGCGCCCTCTCCGAAAGGGGGGCGCGCGGTGCGAGTTCGGGCGGTCTACAGTTTTTGGCGACTCTGCTGGGGATTTAGAGAACTTGACTCGAACATCATGATATGTTGTTTTATCTACACTTATGTGTTTCTTTGCATTGCATTTGCATTGGTGCGCTTAAGTCACAGTGTTTGCCATCTGCTATTCCTGAACGGTTTGCCGGAGGCTTGCTTGGAAAAGTGTGCAATAAGGCTGACTGGTTACGGGCTCTGCCATGATGGGAACACAAACCTTGGTTTTGCCGAGGCACCCTATTTGACCATTTGACCTAGTTGCATATCGGAAGCCTTATAGACTGTTCCAAACTAGGACAGGTTGCTTACCCGATTGTAGGATTGTTTGAAACTGCATGCGTGCGTAGTGAAACCCTAGCTCCTGACAAAATAGGACAGGGAAATCCTACCCCATCATAGGGGTGTTTTGGCTCTTACTTGCTTGATATGTGCTATTATGGTGTATCTCTACAGGTTGTATGTATCAGTTGCAAGTATCGTTATCAGTCTGAGGGCATTAGTATTTGAGAATATTAGTTTTGGGGCAGTGATTTGGGGGCAGAGATCAGTGTTGAGTGCAGTTTTTCCAGCTTATGATTTATCAACTGTGTGTTGTCCTTATCTAAGCCGAAATGCTATCCGTTTTCTGATTTTTGCTTCCTTTTTACTTTATGTATCTTTTTGCAAGGTAGTATTTCATCATTGCTTCTGACGAGGCAGATACCCCCAAAGCACTCTGGACCTGGATTGGGAGAATTCATCAATTTGAGGATCTAGTTGACGGACAACCAGTGTTTGTTGCATTACCCCCGGTTACGAGACGGAGGTCATCTGAGCCTGATCATCAAGATCTGGGTTACTAGATCGTGGTCATTATCTACCTCACTGTCTTGCTAATGAGATATCTGCTTCTACCTCAGAGAGGGAATACACACCTGTTCAGTCAGATCCGCACTTTACAATCGGTATGGAGGACATGATGCGTCAACTCCAAGAGACCATGCAGGCCATGCAGTAAGATGCTGCTCACCAAAGCGGAGGTTATCGGTCGTTAGACAGAAGTTGTAGCTCAACAGGCAGAACTAATTGCCAAGCTTCAACAACAGCAGCAACCACAACAAGCTGGAGCATCTACTTCGCATCCACCCCTACCTCCAACTAGGGTTCTAACACCCGGGGAAACAGCAAACATCCAGAAAAATACGAACGTTCCAATAGGGCCAGTCCCTCCGCTAATCCCACTTCAGATGTCTAAAGCACCCGCTAATCTAGTAGACACACCGTTCGAATTTGAGGTCGATCCAACCGCTCTAAAAATGAGTAAGCTTGAAAAGCTATTCAAGCGAGCCTAGGGAGTTAACTTGATCCCGGATATAGAAGGTGGGTACACTGATTCTGTGGTGACATTGCCGGATATGTTCAAGATGCCACACATTGATCGCTTTGACGGTTCTAGCGATCCTATGGCTCATTTGAGACTGTTCTCGGATATTTTGTGCTCGATGGGCTTGATGAGACTCCAGAAACTATCACTTTTTGGTTGAACCCTGGCGGGTATTGCGGCCATTTGGTAAGCCAAGCTGGAGGACTCAGTGAAAAGGAGTTGAGAGGAGATGGCTGAGGCCTTTGTTGCCCAATATTCATACAACACCCAAATCGAGGTCATGACTCGTGATCTCGAGGCGACTAGGCAAGAGCCGAATGAGTGCTTTTCTGACTTTGTCACTCAATGGAAGGCCAAGGCCTCCATGATGACAACTTGCCACTTGAGAAAGATTAGATAACAATGGTTGTGCGCAACCTGCAACGTAAGCTGATGCAGAAAATGATCGTCTTACCCTTCCCTACCTTTGCTGACTTGCATGAGATTGGGGTACAGATTGAAGATGCTATGAAGCTAGGTCTGATTGACCAGGAAAAGCAACAGCCCAAGAGGGCATTTGTACGCAGTTCGAATACAGTCACGAGTAGCGCTGCAGCCACGAGGACTTCTGACGTCGACATGGTTACCACCGCGCCAAAAACAACTACACCCTTCACCGGTGCATCCGGAACCAGCTCATAACCAGCAAAAAATCCACCTCAGGGGTAGAGGACTTTCACTCCACTGTATATGTCTCTGTCCAAAGCCTTGGAGGTCCTGATTAGAAAAGGGCACCTGAAGCCCTTGGAACCACGCCCACTACTAAATAACCTCCCTCCAACACATAACCCGGCCAAATATTGCGCCTTTCACTAGAAACACGGTCATGACACCGATCTTTGTTTTAGACTGCGTCATGAGATTCAAGATCTCATTGACAACAAGGTAATTGCGTCTCTCGAGAAGCCAAATATCACCGCTAACCCTCTCCCACCGCATAACAACCCCCCTCTTCCACTCGGGCACATAAACCTGATCCAAACCATGGCCGTTCCATATGACCCTAGCATATACATCACTCCCTCCCACCTGCCTAAGCCTAAGGTGTTCATCCCAGATAGCACAAACTTGTACAAGATGAGCACCTCCCTAACCCAGCCCAAGCCAGTGGTAGTGACTGTCAAAGACAAAGCCAGGGGTTATCTTGGAGGAGAATGAGAATGTTGATTTAGAACTTGAGGGATCTGGGAGCTTTACTGAAGAAGCATACAACCTGTGCGATTATATTGTATCAACAGACCAGGCAAAGCCGAGGGTAGAGTTGCCAACTGGGGCAGAAGTTGATGTGGTTTGAGAAGATGGACCGAGTCAAGGGTTAGATGATTTAGCAGAGCTGGAGGAGGACATTGCTAATCTACAGTTCTTTAATAAACAGGACCCGGGGGATGTGAACATCAATTGGTTCGACCTGAATGGATTGACGGATAACGCTGGGTAGCTCAATGACGAGCTAGATGTTGTTGAGGTACCTCAATCAGAACAGGGTCAGCCAGAAATTGGAACATCTGCGATGGCCGGAACGGCCGAGAATCAGGAGGAATCATCGGAGAGCACCAATGCGAAGAATTTTGCTCGAGATTTGGGCAGTTTGTGTACAGCAGACAAGGAGCAGGAAGCCGTACTGAAGCAGTTTGAGCAAGAGAGGATCAGAAAGATGAGAGGGCTAGAAAAGCCAAGGCACCTGAGGGCACGGAATGTGTTGTGAGCACAGAAGCAGCTGCAGCGGAGCCGGACAGTTGTCTGTCGGTTGCTGAGGGCATGTGGTGGGAAGACGACGATTTGCTTCTTGCCCATACTGATGAAGACTGGGGTCAGAACCAACCAGATGACACCTGGTACACCGAGGAGGTCGACCATATGACCCAAAGTGGGTGGTATTTTAAGCCCCCAATTTAGACCAGCCGGAGGCATTCGGGAAAGATAAAGAAGCAGAGAGGTAGAAAGAAAAACTGCTAGAAGAGGAAGTTGTACTGAAATAGCTAAAGAAAATTCAAGTAGACATCTCCATCTGGGGACTGCTTATTGCCTCGAGGGTTCACAGACAAGCCATCCTTACAGTTATGGATAAGGCCAAGCTTTCAATTGATACAACACCTGAGCAGTTTGTGGGATTGGTGTTCCCGGATGGAGCTTCACCAACCCTAACCTTCACAGACAAAGAACTACCTCCTGAGGGCTCTGATCATAACAAGCCACTCTATATCTCTATGGAGTGCAAGGAGAAATGGATACCGATGGTCCTGGTTCACACGGGATCTGCAATCAATGTATGTCCATCGTGAACGGCGTATGCTATCAGGTTGAAGCCCGCAGATTTTGTGCCTACAACCCAGGTGATTCGGGCTTATGATAACACCAGTTGAGAGGTGATGGGGACAGTACGGATCAAAACTCAGGTTGGCTCGGGGCAGCAGGACATCGAGTTCCATGTCTTGGATGTTCCAGCCATCTTCAATCTACTCCTTGGGCGGCCGTGGCTGCACTAAGTGAGAGCTGTCTCTTCCACCTTACACCAGATGTTAAAGTACCCCTACGGGAAGGGGGTGGCAATTGTTTTTGGGAATTCTTCAATACATCTACTGCCAGAGGTCGCTACACTAGTTCTGGAGATTGAACACGGCGTGGAGGATGTTTTTCTATCGGGATTCACCTTGGCTGAGGCTCGGGTAGTACAAGATATGCTGGCTGTTGATGAGGGGTTGTACGTTAGTGCATAATCTGTCTACCTCATGAACAAGCTTCAACACATGCCCAGAATGGGATTGGGACGAAGTGGCCGGAAGGGCGTCGCTGCATTGGCTGAAGTGCCATACAACCCTTATACCTTTGGTTTAGGTTACTCACCTACCAGAGAGGATTGGGCAAGGAAAGGAAGAGAAATAGCCGGAAGAGCCAAGGCTAAGCAAGCCGAGAAGCATTATGAGTTAGTGCACAGACCTATCCAAGGAACCCTGAACGGACGCTTTATCCGGGAGGGGGAAGACTTCCCCTTTTGCGGCTTTCCAGAGCCCTGGCTGAATTCAGAGAAGTGGCGTTTGCCTGGCTTCGAAATCTTTTTTGACCTTCAGTTGCAAGGGGATGAAGTTGTCAAAGAGCAGAGAGACCCACCAGCTGAGGCTAAGCAGTGCAAAGAGGAAGAGTCTGAGAGCACAGAAATTGAGATAGGAGCAGCGCTGACTTGTCTTCTCTCAGATCCTCAGATCACGCCGAAGTGCTTGGGGGATAACTTCTCAGTTTCCATGATTGGGGATCAAGCGGCTGTGGGCCCTTCTTCAGGCATTTTTGATGCATCCATCGCACTCTCCCTCGTCTGGCAATACGAGGAAGGCTTTTTGTCAAGCAGTTCCGGATCAGGTAGTGAACCAGAATCTGATTCCACAAAGTCCGTGGAGTTAGAATCAGATTCTAGTTCTTCTGAGTTAGAGTCCGGTATTCCTGGGGTTGATAACCCGTATGCCGTTGTCCTATCCTGGTCGTCTTTTTTATTTTCTTTTGAGTCGGTTATAACTGAAGAATCAGACGAACTGGGTGTTGTTAATGAGAATGGTACAACTGTGGCTTCTGAGTACTTTTCTGTACCTTTAGTTTATTGCATTAATCAGGACTTTCAAAACTTTGATGAAAACGATAAGGAAGAAATTCCTCCAGTTTTGAAACATTTGCTTGATTAAAAGTAGGAGAGGTTTGTAAAACCTTTGGTTGATGAAATCACTTCAATTAATGTTGGTACTGAGAAGGACCCGTGGCTGGTCCAGATCGAGTCCACGTTGTCTTCTAAGGAACGCAAGCGCTTAGTCGCTTTATTAAAAGATTTCAAAGATGTTTTCGTGTGGTCTTATGAAGACATGCCTGGAATCGATCCTGAGATTGTACAGCACCGGATCCCTCTTGACCTAGAGGCCCGACCTGTTAAGCAGAAGCTTCAAAGAATCCGCCTGGACTGGGCTCTGAAATTAAAGAAGAGGTTACCAAGTAGATTGATGTAGGGTTTCAGTTAGTATCTGAATATCCGACTTGGTTGGCCAATATAGTTCCGGTGCCGAAGAAAGACGGCATAATTCAGGTATGTGTGGACTTCAGAGATCTGAACAAAGCCAATCCGAAGGATGACTTTCCTCTACCACATATCGACGAATTGGTGGACTTCACTACTGGGCATGCGCTGCTCTCATTTATGGATGTGTTTTCAGGCTACAATCAGATTTTGATGGCACCTGAAGACAGGGAGAAAACTACTTTCACTACCCCATGGAGAACCTATTGTTATAGGGTGATGTCGTTCGGTTTGAAGAATGCTGGGGCTACGTATCAATGGGCTGCAACTACAATCTTGCACGACATGATCCACAAAGAGGTCGAGGTGTACGTGGACGACATGATTGTCAAGTCCAAGGAAAGAGAGGGCCACTACACCACCTTGAACAAATTTTTCCAATAGATCAGAGAGTATCAGTTGCAACTGAATCCTCAGAAATGTACTTTTGGTGTTACAGCAGGGAAAATGATGGGGTTCTTGATCACACAAAGGGGCATCGAAGTCGATCCTTCCAAGATTAAGGCCATCTTAGAAATGCCACCACTAAGGACTGAAAAGGAGGTGCGAGGCTTTCTGGGTAAAATGCAATTCATAAGATGGTTTATTGCAAAATTAACCTTGACTTGTGAACCATAGTTTGGTCTCCTAAAGAAAGGAAAGAAGTTCCAATGGGACAACTGATGCCAAGTTGCTTTCGAGCAGATCAAGCAATATCTACAGAATCCACCTGTGTTGTCACCGTCGGAGCCAGGGAAGCCGTTGATTCTGTACCTATCAGTGACCGAAACGACGATGGGCTGTATGCTTGCATAGGAATCTGAGGATAAAGTGGAGAAGGCTATCTACTACCTGAGTAAGAAGATGCTGGAATACGAGACTTGCTATACTCCGCTAGAGAAGGCTTGTCCGGCTTTGTATGGGCTACAAGGAAGTTGAGGCACTACCTGTTAGCTCACTCTATAATATTGGTTTCGAGATTAGATCCCATCAAATATCTCTTTGAAAAACTAGCACTTACGGGTAGGCTAGCCGTTGGTTGCTTCTTCTCTCTGAATTCGATCTGAAGTACATGACCCGCAATTTAGTGAAAGAGAGAGAGATAGCAGAGTTTCTAGCCGATTACCCAGTAGACAGGGATGAAGCAGTAGAATATCTATTCCCGGATGAGGCCATTCTGCAGCTCGAAGAAGAGGTTTGGACCATGTACTTTGACGGAGCGTCTAATTAGTACGGGTATGGAATAGGGGTGTTGCTGATAGCACCCGACAATTCCCACATACCCTTAGTGTTCAAACTCCGGTTCAGAGTATCGAACAATGAGGTAGAGTATGAGACATGTATCGCTGGCTTAGAAGTCGCCCTAGAACTAAGGGCAAAAAGGTTGGACGTCATCGGGGATTGGAACCTGGTTGTGTTTCAAGCTAAAGGAGACTGGAAGGTGAAGGAGGAAAGGATGAGAATTTACCATCAAACCCTGGACGTGCTAATTCCTAGGTTTGAGAAGTTAACCTTCACCTATCTGTTGAGAGAGAACAACAGGTTTGCAGATGCTTTATCAACTCTATCTTCTATGATAGACATCCCTTTGGGAGTCTAGATGCGTCTGATCATCATTGAACAACTGTATGTGCCGGCCTATGAGCTGATTGCTGCCATAGATGAAGTACAGGATCAGAACCCCTGGTATCATGACATTTGGAACTTCTTGGAAAATGAGGCTTATCCATCAGGGGTAAACGCCAAAGATAAGAGGGCGATACGAAGAATGGCTGCTTAGTTCATCATCTGCGGGGGTAAACTGTACAAGCGGGGCCATCTTGGGATGCAAAAATTGTGTGTTGATGCTGAAGAATCTAAACGCCTGAAGGAGGCCATCCGTGGAGGAGAGTGTAGAGCGCACATGAGCGGCGTGATGTTAGCTCGAAAAATTCTCAGACAGGGTTACTATTGGTCAACCATGGAGGAGGATTGTATTGGCTTTGTTCGGCGATGCCACAAATGCCAGATCCATGTAAATCGCATGAACATTCTGCCATCGAAGCTGTACAACATGACTTCGCCATGGCCATTTTCAGTTTGGGGGATAGACGTGATTGGGGCAGTCACTCTAAAAGGGTCAAACGGGCATGAGTATATTCTGGTGGCGATAGACTACTTTACGAAGTGGGTTGAGGCTCAATTTTACGCTATGTTGAAAGCATCGCATGTAGCTAAGTTCATCAAGAACAACATCATCTGCCGTTATGGGGTCCCAAATGAGATTATTTCGGATAATGGTTCCTATTTCAAGAAGGAGGTGATCGACTTGTTAGAGAAATACAATGTGGCTTTTCATAAGTCATCTACATATCGGCCGCAAACCAACGGAGCTGTTGAGGCCGCCAACAAGAACATCAAGCATATTCTGCAGAAGATGGTGGAAACCTACATGGGCTGGCCAGATAAGCTGCCATTTGCTCTTTGGGGCTACTGAACTTCAATTCGATCTTCTACTGGGGCAACTACGTATTCCTTGGTCTATGGGATGGAGGTTGTTCTGCCTATCGAAGTTGAGGTTCCGTTATTGCGGGTAATGGCTGAGTACCAGATAGCTGAGGTAGATTGGCAGCAGAGCAGGTTCGAAGAACTTATGCTGTTTGACGAGAGAATGCTAAAAGCACTGTATCACGTCTAGGGTTATCAACGAAGAATTGCCAAGGCTTTCAACAAGAAGGTTAAGTCCAGGAATTTGAAAGTGGGAGATTTGGTGCTCAAAGACAACTGGGCTCCCATCCACGACCCTAGGCGCAAGTTAAGACCTAATTGGACTGGTCTTTACATCATCAAGTCTATCTAGTCGAGTGGAGCTATCGTTCTTATAGACTTAGATGGCCTTAAGTTCTCCCAACCGATCAGCATGGACAAGTTAAAGAAATACTATCCCTGAGTGGCTCGTTAAATTTGAAAACCGCAAAGGGCGACCTAGGCAAAAGTTAGAGCACAAAAATTTTGAAATAAGAAAAACTAAGCTCGCAAGGTTGAAAACCCAGAAAGGGTGGCCTTGGCAAAAGTTAGAGCGTAAAAGGAGAGTGTTAATACACAAGTGAACCCGAACCAAACTATGTAAGCCTTGATTCCCATCTTTGGGATACGTAGGCAACTTCATTCTAAAGTCCAGCTATAAACACTTCCAAATCAACTTTGTCCATGTGATCATGTTGGTCATCTTTGTCTATTTTGCATCCAAGAGCTCGGTTGTGATCTATAGTGCGGTGCTATTCAGACAAGGGGCAACTTTCCAATTATTGGATTTAGGGTTGTACATCTCAAGAATAGATTCCGGGCATGTCCAGTTGTGATCCATATCGAAAATGGTTTTGAAAAGTTTTAATAAAAGTTGATTTTGTTCGAATTAATCTTTTTACAACTTATATCATTTTTGGACCAAACGGAAAATTTTCAGTACCCACAGCCTTCAATTTCATTGATTTTAATACAGAGTTCTCTTACTCTTGACACAAATTGAAGTTGCTTTTTATTACATTCATAAAGAAGACTTGAAAGTATAGATTAAAGCAATAAACTCGAGGCATAGTCAGGTGTTCCTGCGCTCCCTCCCAGTGCTTATGGAAGCCTCTGATGCCAAACTAGGCCTGGTTTGTGCCTCATCTTCAAGCCAAGCTATGCACTCGCCAAAAATGGCATAACTGAAAGTGGGAGCGGGGGCCAGAAGCTCTCTTGTCCTCCATGTTGTGGCATACCGGGCTAGCTGTGCACCTCGGATTAGAAATGAAGCCGGGTATTCAACTCCCTCTTCTGGGTGGGTCTGGTTGTGCCCGAACTGACGCCGAAACCAGAATGGAAAGTAAAAGACACAGTGTGTCAGGCCAATCAGTTGAATCCCAAGCTAGCGAGACATACTGTAGCTCATTGCCGGCAGATTAAGCCAGGGGCAGCACCAAGCAATGTTGATAGCAGATAGGCTGCATATCCATTCGCACCACTATCCCTCATCTGGGGCATCAACTAGTTGTTGCCAAAAGAAATAGCCACGTGCTGAATATGCTGGGCATGAATCCACTACTTTCAACTTGTCCATCAGCCATATCTGGGGAGGGATGAAAAATAAAAGAGGTTAAAGAATAGAGAGGTGTATGTGGAGAGAAACGTGAAAAAGGGTTTTGAGAAAAAAAAACAGAGCCTGAGGGCTGAGTGATGTGAGAAATACACATATGAGGAGGGTGGGAAACATTACCTGTAAAAGTAGTGGACTCCTTGCGAATCTGGTTGTCTTTCAGCAACGGAAAGCATCCAAACCCATCAGAGTCTCAGCTAGTGTCATGCCAATACAGCTCTTGCCCTCTTTCAACCCTTAGGCAACCTTAATCAAATGGACGCTAGACCCTCCGAAGCCTGGGGCAAGCAAGAAATGAGACAACATGCACAAACAGAGGGCGTGTCGCCGAAAACTCTGCCAAAGATGGTTGCCGCGGTCACCGGCGTCAGAAAATCGATGAATCAAACTCGGAATATCCAGTTCTCTGTCGTGAATCAAAGACCGAGCGTCATGCAAAGTAAGCCCACACATCTGTCCTAAAGCTTGGATATGGCCAAAACAAAATTAGGGCAAGATCTCTTCATCGCGTCGAGATTCCATTAAAGCTTGAAAATCTTCAAAAGTGGGACATATATCTTGTCCGCCAAAGCTAAAAACATGAGTTACCAGATTCCAACATCTAACCGCAGCATGGAGGAACGAAAAACGTAGCGGGGTGCGGCTCAGTGGGAATAGTGTATTTATTCTGAAACCCCAGAAATTCAACTTTTCCGAGCCATCCAAAACTATAATCCAATCGGAGAGGTTTTGGACAAGAAATGCTTCCATTTAGGGCAAAAATGGAGCTAAAATAAAGAAACCATGAAGCTGGAACCTTTATAGAAGATAAGGCATTGAGTGGAGGACAGGTGTCAACATTTCGAAGGTGCTGCTCATCGATGGCCAGTAGGGGCTTATTAATGGCTGGCAGGCCATTCCCCATGGCCGGCAGCCTCTCTTCATGATCAGTGATCTCCTGTGAGAAGATCTAGTTGTTTTCAGCAGTTGTATTCTGTTATCGGCACCTTTTGGGGTGTTGTTTTGGTTCTTTTCGGGCTTGAGCATGCTTGTTTAAGTTATAAGCATTTGGTTTTGTTTGTTAAGTTGCATTTTGTTGCTTATCGAGTTGTACATATGTTGCTTATCGAGTTGTACGTATTTTGTTTATCGAGTAGTTGCAATTTGTTTATCGAGTTGTACTTACTTTGATTAGCCTGTCAAGGCCTTGTTTTGTTTATCGAGTTGTTTTGTCCTTTCAGTTGTTAGTTGGTTCACTACCTGATTAAGAGCAATGCCATTTGAATGTGCAGTTTTCAAACAAAGATCAATCTCATTTTCATGTTGTGTGATGCGATGCGATGCTTAGAATGTAAAATGTAACACTTTTTGAACAAAATGTTGTTTTCATTCCAATCATGGTTTCTTTTTTACAAAAGTACAAGTTTTAAAGAAAATAAAGTTGCCTGAGGCTGTACAATGTACTATACTACTAGCAGAAAAGGAAAACAAAGCAAAAAACATCTGAACTAGTGCCGACTATCTCAAGATCGAGAGGCCCTCTTTGTCCTCTTCTTTAGTCGAGCGGACTCTGGAGCACTGTCACTATCGGCACCACTGTCTGAGCCTGAACCAAAGCCCTCCTTAGTCTCTCCAGCCTCGCTCCCAACTGAACCTGAGCCGGTGTTGCCATCTCCATCCTCAGAGGACTCTAAATGTGCACTCGCCACCTCACCCTCCTCCTCGTTCGTCTCGTCATCATCATTGCCTAGAAGGGGCTCTGAAGGGCCACTCTCGCTACTGGTGCCCCTAGCTCCGCTTCGGCTATGTGCCGGAGCTTGTCTCCCTCTCCTCTCTGCTGATGGGAGAGGTGCTGAAAGTCCTGCCTCTGCTCCTACTAGGTCGTATAACAGGACTGACATCTCGAAAGGAATCTGAAAAGGGCAATTTATGAGAATGCATTAGTTTGTGTATATGGGATGTAAAAGATGATATGCCGTGAGCAGTAAACGATTGCAGTGAATGTGTTGTGAGCAGTGAATGATTGCAATGTATGTGTCGTGAGCAGTAACCGATTACAGTGAGTGTATGCCGTGCACAGTGTATGGGAACAGTGTATCTATGCAATGTTTTAGTGCAATGTATCAGATCAGCGTAATGTGGAACATTTGAAATGCTAATGCGTTAGCAGAGAGTTTCATGGCATGAAATGCAAATTGAAAAAAGATTACTGGGATCCTGTAGAGGCTGAGCAAATCCAGGCTCGTCTGTACCATCTCTGTCAAGGAAGTCACTAGCTCAAGGGCCTACCCTGTGTACTCTATGGGTGCCTGCAAGTGCATTGAAGGGATCAGTACTCTATACAGCATAATTGAAATGAAGTAAATATGCAGAATTGAAATGTAAAGTTTGATACATACTAGAGTCGGGCCTCGAACCCTGACAAGTGCACGCCCAGCTAATGCGGGCTCGATGGGGATCTGGCAAGTCTTCCCAGAACGTCTTCGGTAAGTCAATGTAGTAGGCAGCTCTGGCCATCCAGTCTCCTGCCTCGCTTCAGGATCTCTCCTGCCACGGTCTCTGGGCGCCCTGGCCTCTCTACTCCTCCCTTTCGCAGCTGGAGCTCTAACTCCCTCACCTCCGCAAATGCAGGTCAGAGGCGGCATTAGATGCGTCTAAATAAGGTTGCGTAGCCGCCCTCCATGCAGAAAAAGTCTGCATCCAGTCCTACTATGAACTGGATCACCTCCTTATCAGAAAGTTTGTGTGTCTCTCTCATAGATGCCGGAGGTGCCATCGGTATAAACTGGGCAGGCAAGCTCAAGGTCTGGCGCACGAAGTGCTCGCCTAGGAACCAAGCGCGGCGGATCGGACCCTTGAGAAGGATGTGGTAGCGAGCAACGACCCTAGCGATCTCATACTGGGATTTGGCTCCTGACGGTATCACGTCCCACAGCTGCCATGTGATCTGAAAATAAGAAAATGAATAGATGATCAGTCATTGCCGATTCACCAACATGTGTATCAACTTGATTGCAGACCAAATTATTTTGTTCTAGATTACCTCGCGCGCCGTAACCGTGTCGAAGTACTGACGGAAGAACATGAAGTTCTCCCGAGTCCTACGGTGAAGCTGGCCGTCGTATACCCGAGAGAACGAGACTATCACTGGGGTCTCCTCTATGGGCTCTGGAGCAAGAGCTAGGAAGTATGCGTACACCCACAACTGTGAGGAAAATGTGATCAATACATTGTATGAACAGTCTGAAAATCTTGAAGCGAGCCTTGATACAATGCGTAGAAAGTGCAAGTCTAGAGCAAAGATTAGACTTTGTGTGTGCGGTATGCAATATGCAGTGTGTGGTATGTGCAGTGTGTAGAAAATACAAAACAGAAAGCATATCTGAGCAGAGAATCTGAGAGAATCTGAGCATAGTACATGTGTGAACAAATGCAAAGCAAGAAATGCTAAGTAGGAAATGTGAAGTAAAAAGGGAGAATTAAGCTATGTACCTCGAGGCTACGCCAAGATGGCCGATCAAGGTCCTGCACATCCGAGAGGTTGAGCTCATGTATCCATATAGAGTGGTGAGGCGGACTCCGCCCCAGTCATAGAACGGGACTCGCTGCAGCACTACTAATGCGCTTAGTAGATACAAACCTACGGTATTCTACTTGTTCAAGAACAAGGTGATACCAAAGAGGAACATGAGAAAGCCCCTGGCGTACTGCTCAGTCTGCTCAACGGTCTCAGGATCAACTCCTCTAAACTACTCCTCAAACTAGCTGTATCGAACCATACCTGACCGAAGTGTTGGTGGCTGTGCCCCAAGGAATGCGGCCCATGTAGCCTCCCACTCTCCCATGTTAGGATCGAGAGGGATCGGATCACCTCCTGCGCCTAAGCCAGTGATCATGGCAAAGTCATAGGGAGTCATCGTCATCTCCCTCATGGAGGAGAAGTGGAAGGAGTTAATGGTATCCCACCACCTCTCCACAAGGGCCTCTAAGAAAGGACGGCTCACTATGACCCGTGTCAAACTGGAGGAAAATAGACCGAAGCTGGTCCTGTCGATGATGTCACGAATCTCAACTGGAAGCTCATCGTACCAATCCTGAGCTGTCGTGGTACCGTAGCCTCGAAAGGACTGGGATCCATCTTGTGTTAATGTATGTGATGCAATCAGATCAAGTGATGTATAAAGTACAATTGAAAGTACAGTTAAATACAGAGTAGTGATGTATGAAGTACAATTGAATGTGAAGCAGCAGTGTATGAAATATAGTCAGATCAAGGCATGTAATGCAATCAGATCAAAACAGTGCAAGAAATGCAATAGTTAAAGGTGGTATTGTAGAAAAGCGAAGTTTGTACCTCCATGACGATGGCTGATAAGTGAGACATGGGCTCTCTCAGTAAGAGGTCGTCTGGCGCGTCCTCAACAAAATCAGTGAAGGCCTTGATGCCTCCCGCAACAGGTACTACATGAGTCTCGGGGTGGTACCTTGTCGGATCAAATGGGCGTATGCTCGGAGGTAATGGCTCTGGCTCGACC
Organism: Camellia lanceoleosa; assembly: GCA_025200525.1. Taxonomy (NCBI): domain Eukaryota; kingdom Viridiplantae; phylum Streptophyta; class Magnoliopsida; order Ericales; family Theaceae; genus Camellia; species Camellia lanceoleosa. The sequence continues at coordinate 37,891 of JANUSC010000512.1, read as the reverse complement.
TCCGGCTCGGCCACAAAGTCTGCTGCAAACTCCACCGGAGGAAGTGCGGGGAAGCCCCCGTCATGTGGGACATCGTCTACCATTTGAAATGGATGTAAAATGAGCAAAAATGAGCAAAAATAGGAAAAACAATGAACTTTGAATAAAGCAAACCCTAGGAGAGAGGGAAAAGTCAAAAGGAACCAAAACCCGGGAAAAGTGTACTAACCTTGGGTGAAACTTGAGGGGAATCAACCTAGAACGGTGGAAATGACGGAAGAGGCATCGAAATCAAATTCTGATCAGTTCAAATCGAAGAGAACGAAAGGGTTTTTGCGAAGAAAATGTTCTTAGGGTGTTAGGAAACGCGTAGAATGCGCGGATCTAGAGAGAAGGAATACCTAGAGAGCAAAAGAAAGGTATTTTGTGCAATGGGTTATGAGGAAATGAAGTGGCTTTGTGTGTATTTAAAGAGCCACGGCTGAAAAGACAAGTTTGCCCAAATCTACCATCGATGGCCGGCAGTGTGTAATTGTTGGCCGACAGTGGCCACTGATGGCCGGCAAGGGGGCGGCAGCCTCCCCCCATGGCCGGTATGCTTCCATAAGCCCCTTATGACCTCTTCCTTGATTTATGTCTTTGGGTTCCAATAGATGCAAGTTCTGCTCAAAGTTGGATTTAAAATGCCTCCGCGGAAGCCCAGAATCGCGTTCGCCGTACGCGGAGATCATCACCCGTCAACACAAACAAGGTGTATCCTTTTTAGCATATCGTGACTCTCTAAGAGGTAAATCGGGAGTTTCATTTGAGTCGTCTTTGTCAACATGCTTTTGTTGTTGCATAGAATGTACATTGCTTACATCGTTGCATTGAGCATGCATTCTGAATGGTTGCATAAAAACATGCATCGCCATCATTGCATAGAATGTTTGTGCACGTTGCGGTGAACATGCATTCTAAATTGTTGCATTGAGCATGCATTACCATGTTTGTATAAGGCATGCATGCTGCATTGAACATGCATCATTGATCATCTTGCATAGAATATGCTTCGGTTTCATTTCTTGCATGTTGTGTATTGAGCATGCCTCAACATCATGTTATGATCATTCGTCTCTCGTGAGACATGCATTGTATTGCATTGTACCTATCAAGTTTCTTTCTTGTACATGCACGATATTGTATGTACGGTTCATTCAGAGAAATTTTAGGTAAAACTATTCCTCTCCTTCACCTCGTTGGTTAGAGACATTCGGGTACTCCCGATGTCTACACTGGCACCTCGTTGGTTAGGGACATTCGGGTACACCTAATGTCTACACCGGCACCTCGTTGGTTAGAGACATTCAAGTACGCCTGATGTTTACACCGGCACCTGTCTACACCGACATTCCGTTGGTTAGAAACACCCGGGGATGCTTGGTGTTTACATTAACACCGTGTTAAAAGCATTTGGCCCGTATGCCCGATGTTTGCTGTTTCCCTCTCTCACGTGTGATACGCTGAGAGGTGTTTCCTTTCCCTCTCTCGCGTGTGATATGCCGAGAGGTGTTGTCCTTTCCTCTCTCGTGTGTGATACGCTGAGAGGTGTTGCTTTTCCCTCTCTCGCGTGTTATACGCTGAGAGATGCTGCTTTCCCTTTCTCGCGTGTGATACGCTGAAAGGTGTTGCTTTGTTTCCCTTTCTCGCGTGTGATACGCTGAGAGGTGTTTCCTTTTTCTTTCTCGCGTGTAATACGCTAAGAGGTGTTCTGTTTGAGACTTCGGGTATTCCTGATAGTCGCTTTTAGCCTTTCCTGCATGAGGCGTAGTGAAGATTGCATAATTTTCTTACATTCCTTCTACTGAAATGTGTGAGATTGTTGTATCTTATTCGCTTGCTTAAAATGTTACATTTACCATGCCTAGTACTTGCATTCAAATGTTTCATTACAGCTCTTTTTGCATAATCATAAGTTATGCTCTTACATCATGCATGTCATTTGCATTTTGCCCTAGCTTGCGGGTGCATTTATATTGTTATCTAGTTTGTTTGTCTGAGTCTTCGGCCTTGTCAAAAATGGGTCGTCTCTGGGCTTTGACATTCACTCCCATCATTTCATGACTTCCGACTTCTGTCAAAGAGGGGCAACTGTAGACACCCCATTTTTGACTGTCCTCAAAGACTTGGATGTGCTTGCAAGTACATCTGATGACAAATTTGATTGCTCATTGAGCGCTCGACTTTCGCGACGGAATGCTCTAGTTTTGATCTTTCCAGACCCTATTTCCATTTTGTCTCATATTTGGACCATGTGTTGGTCTTTTCATGGTGATGTTCATCATGGCCTGCCGGCTATGTTTAAGGGCTGCCGGCCATAGGCTTTGCCCTGCTAGCAACCAATAGGCCTGCCGACCATCAATAAAACCTTTGCTTCGCCATCAGCTTGATGGCCGGTGACCCTGACCTTATATAACAAATATTTTTGTAGATATTTTGACAGCTTTTTTCACAGATGAGCTTATCCGCACCCACGTGGATGGCTGGATTTGTTTAAAGGCTCCTTGTATCTCCTATATATAGAGACCTTCCTCTTGCATGCAAAGGGTTACAAGAATGAAGCTGAGCTATTTCTCTCTCTCTCTCTCTCTCTCTAGAATCCTCTCTATCTACATTTTGGTCTTGAAAGTGAACTTTTCTTGCATATTTGCACTAGCATCCTTAGCCAAACACCTTAACCTTAGACTTGAGGTTCTTAGAGGCCTTGTTTGAACTCCTTGGAGTGGTTTTGGTTCAAAAGTTTGATTGTTTTCTTGTTGTTTTACTACTGTCTTCAAGGATGAGACTTTATTCCCTTTTAAGCTTTGTTTTGTACATTGGTTTGGCCATCCTTACATGTTGTTTTGGCCTAGCTTTGAACTCCAAAAAGCTCTATTTTTAAGTGTTGAAAATGGTAGTTTGAGGCCCTTTTGGGGTTAGGGGTGTTTCACCCTCTTTTGTAGCTTGTTTGCTAAGCCTTGAGCTATCTTTTAAAGCCTTTAAAACAATCTTTTCTTGGCCTTTAAACCCTTTGAATTCGAGGAATTTCAATGGTGGAAACTTGGTTTTGAGGTCCCAAATAGGAGGATGGTCCCTTTCCTCTTGTCTTGTTTGCATGTGTTGATGGCCTACCAATTGGGCATGTATTTCTCCTTTTGAAGCTTAGTCCAAGCATGTTTTGTGACTTTTGGACTGCTATAACTCTGTTTTAGGCTGGTTTAGTCATTGCTTGCTTGTTTCTTACACTTGTAGTATAATCATGCTTAATAGCCTTGAATGCCTAATGAGTTAGTCTATCATTCTAGCATGTATTAGCTCTGTCTCAGCAAGTTTTTATTAATGTTTTAGCATGCTTTAACTCTGTTTTGAGTGGCCTTGGTCCTTTGAGGCTTGCCTTGTATGGTTGCAGTGTAAAGGGCCTTGACTAGCTTTGTGTTTTGAGGCCCTTAGCATGCTTTGCTCGTGATGTTTGCATGTTATAACATCATTTAGCATGTGATTTCAGAGCATATTTCTTTGTCACACACTCACATATATCACTCTTTAAGTGTTTTTGAGAGTTGAGCTTTGTGCCTTGTTTATGAGCAAATACATGAGCATGATTTTCTTATTTTTCATGCTACCATCTTAGCTCATTTTGGCCACTGTTTTGGTATGTTTGAGGTCTGTCTAGGGCTGGTTTGGTCCTTTGTGATTGATATTGCATGGTTCTAGTGTAAAGCTCTTCACTAGTTTTAATGCTTAAATCTCTTAACATGTTGTACATGAGTTGTTTGCATGTTAGAGTCTTGTGTTGCATATCATTTCAGCACTAAAATTCTGCCACCTCCCTCATTTCTTCAATTTCGATTTGTTTTGAGGGATGGCTAGTCATAAGAATTGAATCAAGTAAAACATGCCAAGATAAGCATGTTATGTATGCATTGCATTGTGTTCAATCGGACGCCATATTGAACACAAGGTGAATTGGTCCATTTCATACTCAAAGTGATGAAAATGAGCCAATTCCCTTTGTCTCCATTGGCTTTGATCTTCCATGATAAGGTGGTAGTCCTAGAGTCTTGTTTGTTGTGCATTTATTGAATTTGTGCAAGTTGGATCTTTGGCCATCATGCATTGTGAATGCTTGATTGATGGTTTTGGATCCAATGGTGCCTCTCCTTTGATGTTTTAAAATGATAAGGAGTGGCACAGTACACACATACCCTTGGAAGACCCTCAATTTCTTCTGTTTTGTGCTCTGTTGCAGTTTGGTGTCACAACACACCAGTGGCCGGCACCTTTCATTGTTGGCCGGCACCCTTGCATTGTTGGTTGGCAGAGGCATGCTCTTGGCCGGCAGGTGGCTGGCAGCCACCACTCATGGCCGGCGAGCCTTGGTCCACTCCTGACCTTTGTTTGGTAAGGTTCGTGAGAAAATTCTTGAGGACACCACAAGCAGCCTCTAAGACAAACCAGGAGAGCTTTTCGGGGGACGGAAACCGAGCGTGCATCTTCTACTTCTTCGAGCAGAGCTGAGGCAGCATAGTTTGGTAATTCGTTTGTTAGTTAGCATCTCAATGTATATTTAATTAATTTGTTAATTAAGTAAGTGTTATAATAATTAAGTAGCTTAATTTAGCTATTTCTTTATTGGTTTGTAATAATTAGTCTAATTAGTTTAATTAGATTAGTTAGCATAGCTTAGCTTAGATTAACTTAGCTTAGTTTATTTCATTTGGACCCTCCTTCGAGAGGGCGCAATGTTGTAATAAGGGTGCGTGTATGTATGCATGTGTTCCAACCCCACGTCTTTCTCCCTTTTATTTATCCGCTTTCGATGGTTAAATTAAGGATCATGTTTTGATTAGCATACCTTATGCTTACATGCGTGCATCATTCATTTGTCTTGTATGCACCGAGCTCGGCACATCATTCAAACTACATTGTATTTCAATACCTATTTGAATACGTGTTTCAAAGCATGTTATCAAATTGTTGCATTCATATGCCATCTTAGGTAGCCAAGCCTATCTCATTGCATTTTGCATGTGTTGCATTAGGCATTTAACATAGCTAGGATCATGCATTAATTTCTAACGAGTTTCCTGTTTTGGCTCGGAGTACACTGTAAGTGTTTACGTTTTAGCATATTGCATGAGTGTGAGTGTTGCCATGCTAGCATGCTTGCCATGAGGCTATTTGCTTATATGCTAAATTGCATGAATGTCTGTGGATGAAAGTTTTATTGCTTGAATTGGGACAATTTATCAAATGTGAGTTTTAAGCCCACTTTGCGGAGTGGCAAATCATCATGTTTTAAAGCCCATTTGAGGGTGGCAAATCCGGACTTTAGCCCACTTGCGAGTGGCACTTTCAAACCATTTTCAAACAAACAAACATGAATTGTTTTATTCCAATTCTCGCAATTTAGTCTATACTTGTATGCTGCGCACATCACATAGTAATGTTAGACTAATAATCAGAATAAGAACACATGTGTTTATAAAAATAACATGTCATGTTTAGTAGAGGCCGATCTTTGATCGGGCGAACGAGGGTGCTCATTTCAGGACCTTCCCCTCTCGTACCCAAGTTTCTAAGCCAAGGCAACTTTGGTGATGACGGACACGTGGCCTTTGGGACGAGTCAGGGTTTCCTAAATTTTCCAAAAACAAAATATTTAGGTGGCGATTCTGTAATCTGGCAAAGCAGTCCATGTTTGGCGCTTTTTGATTAAAATCAATTTTCCAAAACAATTTTCCGAATTTGGACTCTTTGGTGATTTATCAGGCTTACATTGCACTTTGTGAGATTAGATTCAGAACCATGACAGGAGTCCGAAATATAGTAGCAGAACCTAATTCGTGCCCTCTCCGAAAGGAGGGCGCAGAGCGAGTTCGGGCGGTCTACAAGGATCAGACGGTACAGCGGTGATCCAGATCCAAGGTTTGTGTTCCCATCGTAGCAGAGCCCACAACCGGTCAGCCTTATGGCACGTTTTTCTAAACAAGCCTCCGACAAACCGCTCAGGAATAGCAAATGGCAAACATTGTGACTTAGGCGCACCTATGCAAATGCAATGTAAAGAAACACATAAGTGTAAACAAAACAACATATCATGATGTTTGAGTCAACTTCTCTAAATCCCCAGTAGAGTCGCCAGAAACTGTGGAGTCGACTTCTTTCGCGCCTCCTTTCGAAGAGCATCGAATTGGTTGCACAGTTCGGACTCCTGTCACGGTTTTGAATCTAATCTCACAAAGTGCAATGTGAGACTGATAAATCACCAAAGAGTCCAAATCTGACAAATTATTATGGAAAATCTATTTTAATCAAAAAGCGCCAAACATGTTACATTTTGCGGATTCTGAGAATCGTCACCTAAATATTTTGTTTTAGAGAAATTTAGAAAACCCTGACTCGTGCCTAAGGCCACACGTCCGTTATCACCAAAATTACCTCAGCTCAGGAACTTGGGTACGAGAGGGGAAAGTCCTGAAATGAGCACCCCTGCTCACCCGATATGTTGTTTTATAAACACATGTGTTCTTATTCCGATTTTTCAGCTAACTTACTATGTGATGCACGGAGCATACAAGTATAGACCAAATCGCAAGAATTAGAACAAAACAATTCATGTTTGTTTGGAAAATGCTTTGAAAATGCCACCCTCAAGGTGGGCTAAAGCGCGGATTTGCCATCTTATAAGATAGGATTTAAAACATGATTTGCCACTTCGCAAAGTGGGCTTAAAACTCACATTTGATGAATTGTCCCAATTCAAGCAACAAAGCCTTCATCCACAGGCATTCATGCAGTTATAGCAAGTAAGCACATAGCCTCATGGCAAGCATGCTATCGTGGCAATCCTCACACTCATGCAAGTATGCTAAAGCGTAAACATTTACAGTGTATTTCGAGCCAAAAACAGAAAACTAGTTAGAAAGATGCATGATCCTAACTATGTTAAATGCCTAATGCAACACATGCAATAATGCAACTAAATAGGCTCGACTATCGAAGATGGCATATGAATGCAACAATTTGATAACATGCTTTGAAACACGTATTCAAATAGGTATTGAAATACGATGTAGTTTGAATGATGCGCCGAGCCCGGTGCATGCAAGACAAATGAATGATGCACGCATATAAGCATAAGGTATGCTAATCAAAATATGCTCTAAACTAACCATCGAAAGCGGTTAAATAAAAGAGAGAAAAAAGTAAAGTTGGAAGACATGCATACACACACGCACCCTTATTACAACATTGTGCCCTTGCGACGGAGGGTCCGAATGAATTAGCTAAGCTAAGCTAAGCTGATCAAATGTTACGGGTTGTTTTGGGATGACCTAAATAAGTGCACTTTTTGTCTTTTTACGAAAAGATGTGCAAAAAAGTAGAGAGGTGATGTGATGGAAAAATGATAAAAAGATAAAAAGTGTGTACTTATTTTGGGTAGTCAAACTTGGATCTAATTAGACTAATTATTACAAACCAATCAAATAACTAGTAAACTACTTACTAATTAATCAAATTCCAAATTTATGCTAACTAACAGGTAAAGCTTTAAACTATGCTGCCTCAGCTCTGTTCGAAGAAGTGGAGGATGCATGCTTGGTTTTTGTCCTAAAAAACTCTCCGGTTTGCTCTTTAGAGGCTCTGTTTGCAGGGTTTCTCCAAGAACTTCTACTGAACCTTACCAAAACAATACTAGGGAGTGCACTAGTGGCCTGCCGGCCATGAATGGTGGCTGCCAGCCACCTGCCGGCCAAAGATGGGCCTCTGCCAGCCAACAATGCAACAACTTGAGCCTTTGGTGTCTTTGAGACACCAAACTGTAATAGAGCACAAAACAGAGGAAAATAAGGGTTTTTCCAGGGACATGTTCATACTATGCCACTCTTTATTATCTCAAAACATCAAAGGAGTGGCACCATTGGGTCTCAACCCACCAATCAAACATTTCCATGCATGATGGCCAAGGATCCAACTTGCACAAATTCAATAAATGCACAAAATGAAGGCACAAGGCCACCCCCCTATCATGCATGATCAAGGGTGTTGAAGACAAAAGGGATTGGCTCATTTCATCACTATTGAGTATGAAATAGACCAATCCACCTTGTGTTCAATATAATGTCGATTGAACACAAAGCAATGCAAACAACATGCTTATCTTGGCATATTTTACTTGATTGATTCTTGTTTACACATTTTAACATTACTAAACCATTCTTTAATTGATTTGGTCCAATGTGAAAGTCCTCTAATGAGAGGAAGGTCAACGAAAAGGGTAGTTTAAGGCATGAGATGGATTATGCCTTTGACTAGGAGGAACCCTGAAAAGAGGGTTAAAGCCATTTAAGCACAAACCCTACCTGATGTTTAAACACAACCTTAAGGCCAAACAACCCTCAATGCAAATTGAAAAATAAAGAAATGAGGGAGATGGCAGATATGGTATGTGTTGAAATCATATGCAAAAATGACCCTAAAACATGCAAGCAACGCATGCACAACATGTTCAAAATCCAAAACACCAAAGCTAGTGAAGAACACTACATTAGAATCATGCAATAACAAGCTCAAATGGCCAAACCAGCCATGGACAGACCTCAAATATGCCAAAATAGTGGCCAAAATATGCTGAGATGGTAGCATGACAAGCAAGAAAATCATGCTCATGTATTTGCTCACAAACAAGACATAAAGCTCAACTCTCAAACACCATGAATGAGTGGAATATATGAGAGTGTGACAATGACATATGCTCTGAAATTACCTGCAAAATGATGCTATGTCATGCAAACATCACAAGCAAATCATGCTAGAGGCCCTAAAACTCAAAGCTAGTTAAGGCACTTGCACTATAGTTATACAAAGCATGGCTCATATGACCAAGACCACTCAACATAGAGTTTAAGCATTCTAAATCAGTAGCAAAAACAAGTTGGAGTCAAGCTAACACATGCTAGAATGATGGGCTAACTCATTAGGCATGTTAGGCTAGTAAGTAAGATTACACTACAAGTGCAAGAATCAAGCAACAAGTGGACAAACCAGCAAAAAAAGGAGTTAAAACATATTAAATTAGAGCCTAAAACATGCTTGAACTAAGCTACAAAAAGGTAGAAATACATGCTCACAAGTTAGGCCATCAACACATGCAAACAAAGCACAAGGAGGGGAGGCCAACCCCTCCTATTTTGGATCTCAAAACATGATTTTTGTCACTGAAAAACCTCTGAGTTTCAATGGTAAGAAGGCCAAAAAAAGTTGTTTTAGAAAAATTTGAAAGATGGCACAAAAGCTTAACACGCAAAAAGACAAGAAGGGTGGACCACCCCTAAACTTGAAAGGGGGTTAAACCACCATTTTTAGGACTGAAAAACATAATTTTTTTCAATTCAAAGCCAAGCCAAAAACAGTTTGCAAAGGTGGCAAAACAAGAGTGCAAGACAAGCTTAAAGGGTTATAGTTATACCTCTTGAAGCACAACACACTTTTAGGCGACAAAACCAAGCAAAATGACCTTCAAGAGCTCCAATGAGGCTCCAAGAGAGCTTCAAGCAACCTCAGCCCAAAGATGAACCACTCTTGTTTAGGGTTGATAGGTTAAAGATTGAGGTATGTAAGCTTTTAGCACAAAAGTTTTAGAGAGAGAGAAATCTAGAGAGGATTGTAGAGAGAGGCTCCCAAACTTTTTCTTAAATTTTTTTAACCTTCAAAACCATAGAGACGCCACTCTATATATAGTCGAATGCAAGCCTTGGTCAAAAATATCCCAAGAAGGACAGCTGGAACAGCTAGAACAAAAATATCACTTAAAAGCGCTTTTTCCATTGATGGTCCTTTGGATCATTGATGGCGACACTTTATCATTGTTGGCGATGCAGGACACCTTGGACGGCAGGGGGCTGGCATTGCCCATTCATGGCCGGCACATGGCCAGAAAAGCCCATTTATGGCCAGCATCCTCTACCTCTGGTTGGACAGAAAAATCTGCTTTTTGGGCCCAACTTCAAATGAGAATATCTCCTTCGTCTGGACTCCTTTGCAGGTCATTCTTGGGCCTAAATTGAAGCCCTTGAAGTCTTCTTTCCAATGGTGGCAGCCTCGCTTCAAAATTCCATGTTTGTAAAAAGTTATGTCTCTTTTAGTGAAGACTACTTAGTTTCAATCCTACCCAGACTCATGCCAAACTTCTTCTCCGACTTGTTTTCTTCTCTCCTCTCCTCTTTTCTTCAACTCCAAACCCCTAAATAAGGTGTTTTGAAAGATTTTTCAAAGAGTTCACCTCTCTTTCATTCATTTTCACTTTGTCCTTACTCGGTTTGCTGAAAAGCGCAACATTTAACGAAATGCGAGCCTCGGAACATCATAGAAACTTCTTTCAAAAATGTTTTGAAAAAGAGGGATTTAAGGTCTAAAATATTTTGCTCAAAATCATTTTAGTCCAAAAATGGGGTGTAAGGTTGGGATTTGACTCTCTCCTTGCCGAAGAAATCGTTCGTTTTCACTGCACAACTTTCATCCCCAAATAAACAATCAGTAGCACCCAAGTCTTAAGGGCGGTCAAAAAATGGGGTGTCTACAGTCATCAATGTACACTTCTACTATCTTGCCAATCACATGTCTAAACATCTTGGTTACTAGCCTCTGGTAGGTTGCTCTTGCATTTTTCAACCCAAAAGACATTACTCTATAGCAGTACATCCCTTTTGGGGTGATAAATGCAGTCTTCTCCTTGTTAGAGGAATACATTGCTATCTGGTGGTATCCCTTGTAAACATCCAGGAAACTTATCCTTCCATGCCTTGAAGTGACATCTATTAACTGATCAATCTTGGGGAGTGGAAAACTGTTCTTGGGGCAAGCTTTATTTAGGTTGGTGAAATCGACACAAACCTTCCACTTGCTGTTCTTCTTTTTCACTACCACAGTGGTGGACAGCCAAGTAGGGTAGTTCACCTCACGAATAGCTTTGGCTTCCAGCAGTTTGTCCATTTCCTCCTCAACTGCCTCAACATGCTTCAACGTAGGCCTCCTCGCTCGCTGGATGACAGGTTTAGCTAACCTGTTTACATTGAGCATATGGCCTGTGACCTCGGGGTCAATGCATCTTGTATAGCGTCGAGGAAAATACTTCTATGTTGGCTCGTAAGAAAGCTTCCAACTCCTTTCCTCATCCTCGACCAAGCTTGAACCAAGAAGAAAGAAGCGCTCTTCATCCCTTTCTTGGACCAGAATTTTCTTCATGGCTTCATCACTCTTCTCGGCTGGTTCTTTGCTGACGTCATCAATAACTTCCATGTCCCCGTATTCAATTTCTGCTATTTCTGTCTCTTGCACGTTGCAAGTTGATTTCATTGCTGCCATGGAATAATTTTTTATGCACTTTTGATCCTTTGACCTCATTGATTCCATGCTTCCCTGGGAACCGCAACAGTTGGTGTAATGTTGAGGGAACAACCCTTATTACGTGCAACCATGGTCTTCCCAAGATAATATTGTAAGGGAAGGGGGTGTCAATTACTGTAAACTCTGTACTTACTTTCCTGATACCCACTTGCACCTCCAGATTCATTACCCCCAGAGACCATGTCGGCGTTTCATTGAACCCAACCATTGGATTGTTGGACTACTCCAAATCATTGCAATGAAGGCCAAGCTCCTTGTAACACCTGACATACATGATGTCACAAGAAATTTGTCTTAGTCGTCGAGAATGTGCCTTACTTGGTATTCTCTAACCTTGAGGGTCACCACCAGACTATGTCCAAGTCTGCCTCAGTAAATGACACCATCGGTCCCTGGTACTCGTTTGTCCTTGGCTTCTTTTGCTGGACCTGACACACATGTTATAAGTGTTTTTCCTTCTGGGTCTCTCTTCATATATCATTCTCATTAACCCTTGAGTGGATCACATTGATCACCCGAGGTTTTGCTTGCTGTGGTTGTGGCGGAGGTGGTGCTGCCGGTGCTTAGGGTAGTCTCGCCTGTTCTTCCCTCATTCTAGGCTCATCTACTAGGTCCCTCAAGTGACCCTGTCTGACCAGATCTTCCAAATGCACCTTTAAGGCTCTGCAACCCTAAGTCAGGTGCCCATCTTCATTGTGGTAAGCACAATGCTTCCTTAGACTTCTCTCCATAAATTCGCCAGGAATCCTTTTTGGCACTCTATAATACGGCTGGTTCCTGATCCTTTCTAGAACTTTGTAAATTGGGATCCGGAACACAATGGTGACTGCCTGTGCAGCCCTCAGCCCTGTTTCTTGTCTATTAAATCCCATATTGCCTTGGCCTCGTTTCGGCAAGCCGTTTCTCTTTTCTTGCTTCGGTGCCTTTGTTCCCAGCGTATCCTCTTCTGCTCTGGCATATTTCTCGATTCTTGCCATGAGCTCCTCCATACTTTTTGGCAGGGTCTTTCTTGGCAACCACATACAATTATCCTCCAGGCCGTTCTTAAAAGACACAACCGCCAACTCTTGGTTGCATCCTAGCATTCGATTGAACACCTCATAATATCTTTTGAAATATGCCCTGAGGCTTTCACCCTCGCCAATTTTTAGAGCCATCAGGGAGTCTACCCTTGGTAGCTGTAACTTGTTTGCAACAAACCTAGCCACAAACATCTCGGCCAGGCCTTTCCAACCCTTCACAGTTGTCACGACCCAAACCCGCCCCTAAGGGTTTAGCAAAATGTGGCGATAACTTCGAGATTACGAACACTTATGATAAGGCGATTATAGGTCTGAGGGCATGGCGGAAATATCTGATAAATAAACAACGTCAATGAGTCATGGTCTATATGCAAAAAGTCTTTTCATACATTTATGCGATCGGTGACAAAGCGGTATGTACATATATACAATCATTCAAGGCGAGGACTTAATCCTATTAAGCAGTATAAATCTGATCTATCTGATATTACAAAATAATGCGAAGGCAGACGGGGAAAATAAAACACCCCTAAGCCATAGCTTGGTAGGCTCGGAACCTCACAGTGAGGCACAATGGTTGGCTTGACAAAACTGGAGTTTACCTCGACGCTTCTAGCATTGGTCTGGTGCCTGTACACCTACATATATATATATATATGAGCAGTGAGCTAAAGCCCAGTGAATAACAGAATGCGTAAAGAGGTTTAGAATGAATGTCCTTACAGTAATGAAAATAGTTCGTTAAATCAGTATATCGGTTGTTCAGTATAGTAAACAGTCATATGTGGTACATCTATTAGCTTAACAGTAAACAGTAGGTCTTAAAAGACCGAACAGTAAATGATGGCCATCAATCGATGCTTGATAGTGGTTCCAACAAGAAACCAAGCGAGATCTCTATACTTGATAGCGATAGTTGCTAAGGATGCCTGTCTGATTCAAAATATAGGATATACATTCATTGATTAACAATATCGGTTTAAGCGATCTGATTCGGTTGTTGAAGATAATCATTTTGAACATATCTTTACATAGTTGTTACTCACGAGTTACGGGCTCTGATAGGCTAAGCGTCTCCTCGGAAAAGCCAACCCTACGATTCTGATTGAACACACACTAAGCTACACAGTTGGGAAAGATAATAACTTAATCCCTAATTTGCCTCGATGTGGTTCTACATCTATATCCTCAATAAAATGCCTTAAACCAGGCCTAAGAATGCCTAGGATGGGATGAGGATGCAATGATGTATTTAGAAAACATTTTAAAATTTTTGATTGAAAGCAGTCTCGCTCGGCGCGAGTTTCCGCTTCGGCCTTGAGTTTCTCCGCTCAGCGGACATCACGAACAACGGTTCCTTTCGGCGTTACTTCCCACGATCGAGTAGACATGCAAACAGTCAAAAGTGCTGGATGCACAAAAATCACACTCGATTGGGCGATCGATAGCTGCTCGAGCGCAAGACACAAGGCCCCCGCTCGAGCGCTAATTACCTCGCTCGGCGGTAAGCAGGGCAAAATCTTTGGATGCTCGAATTCCCTCGGCGCCACTTTCTCGCTTCGGCGGAAGACTAAAATTTGGAAAATCCAAATTTGAGCTCCAAGTTCAAAATCAAGTTTTCAAACACCAAATTTCGATCCTCTTCGGCCCATTTTCTGGAAAACATTTCAAAACCCATGCTATTACATGTTTCGAAGATCAATTTGTAAAATCAAGCCCAAGGGTAGTTCAATTAAATCCAATTTCAAACCAAATTTCATGAACATGATTGAACATGCAACATGCATGGATTCAAACCAATTCAAAGCTTCAAAGCTTGCTCAATTGAGCTCATTTCTTCAAGAACATGGTGAAATCAGGGATTATGATCCAAAAGATGGACATGCATGCAAGATTTCCATGAAATCAAACTCAAAACTCTTCAATATACACATGCATGCAACAATTAAGCTTTATATCAACACTATTGAACCAATTCATGCCTTAACTCTATAATTTGACATGAATCATGCAAGAACAATCTTAAATACAACAATGAGAGGTTCAATTACCTTACCTAGGTCTTGTAATTCAAGTGTAGAAGCTTAAATATGAAATCTATACTTCAATCCTCTCAATTCTTCCAAGATTCAAGCCAATTCTACAAGTTGAGCTCAATTCTCACTCTCTTTCTCTCTCTCTATGGCCGGTTAGAACAAGAATTTGGCTGATAAGAGTGTTTTGTTGAATGAATGCTAAGGCTCACATGTGTCTAGGTAATTGGCCACTCATGTGGCAAAATGGTAATTAAGTCTAATTATGCAATTTATCAATATTTAATCTAATTTAGTCATACCAAATCAATTTTCAAATAATTACACCATAAAATCGTATAAATTATGACAATCATAAAACACTAATCGATTTCCGGTTCGGCCACTAATAAGGCCTTCAATTAACAGTTTAAACATAAAGATACAAACAGATAATCAAATAGTTAAACAGATAGATTGCAGAATAACATATATACTCGGTCAATTGGTTTGGTTTCTAGTCGATCGGTTCAATAACTCAATCGGTTCAATTATCAATCATAATCGGTCTCGGTTTAGCGATGTCGGTATTAATTAGTGATCGGTGATGAGGTTGTCACGATCTCCCCTTATAAGAGTTTGGTCCTCCAAGCTTCGAATTACCTTCATGCGGAAAAGCGAGGTTCGATGGGAGCGATTTAGGATATCTTTTAGCCATGTCATCTTCCCTTTCCCAAGTGGCATACACGCCACCATGGTTTTACCAGTCAACTTTCACTAACGGGATCTCTTTATTTCTCAACTTCTTGATCCGTCTGTTCACAATCTGTATAGGCCGTTCTTCATAAGTGTAGTCATCACTTAGCACTACACGGGTCGGCTCAATCACATGGAAAGGATCCCAAAGGTAGTCCCTCAATATCGAAATGTGGAAGACGTTATGCATATGCTCCATTTCAGGAGGAAGCGCAACTTGATACGCCACCGGATTGATTTTCTCAATAATCTCATCTGATCAGGCATATCTTGGTGCTAACTTGCCTTTGACTCCAAAAGCGAGTCGGCCTTTCATCGGTGTCACTTTCACAAAAGCGTGATCACCCACTTCATATTCTCTGTCTCGCCGACATCTGCATAACTTTTA
Organism: Camellia lanceoleosa; assembly: GCA_025200525.1. Classification (NCBI taxonomy): domain Eukaryota; kingdom Viridiplantae; phylum Streptophyta; class Magnoliopsida; order Ericales; family Theaceae; genus Camellia; species Camellia lanceoleosa. The sequence goes on along the minus strand of JANUSC010000512.1, from coordinate 22,307 downwards.
CGGCTCATGCGGTTTTAGGTCTCTGTATGTCAGTTTTACTTTCTCGATCGTTTCATATACAATCTCGGGCCCAAGCAAAGGCCCATCTCCAACTCGCCCGGATCGGAGATCTACATTTTCTACCATACAATGCCTCGAAAGGCGCCATACCAATACTTGAATGATAGCTGTTGTTGTAGGCGAATTCAGCTAAAGGCAAATGGCTTTCCCAGTTTCCTTGAAAATCAAGGACACACATTCTCAATAAATCCTCCAGAGTTTGGATGGTCCTCTTTGACTGGGCATCTGTCTGAGGATGATAGGCACTACTCAGTCTCGATTGATGCATAATGCGATCTGTAAGCTTTGCCAAAACCTCGATGTAAACTTCGAATCCCTGTCAGAAACAATGGACACAGACACTCCATGCAGTCTAACAATTTCATCAATATAGAGTATAGCCAATTTGTCCGCATTATAAATTATCTTAACAGGTAAGAAGTGGCGATTTAGTCGACTTATCAACAATAACCCAAATTGAGTCCATACCTTTCTTTGGAGCGAGGTAATCCGGCGATAAAATCCATCGTGATATGTTCCCATTTCCACTCGGTATGGGTAAGGATTGCAATAAACTGCTTGGTCGTTGATGTTCAGCTTTGACTTGTTGGCAATGAAGACATTTTGATACAAAATTAGCAATCTTTTTCTTCATTCCCGGCCACCGAAAATTCAGTTTTAAATCTTGGTACATTTTTGTGTTTCCCAGGTGGATAGAAAATTTTGAGTTGTGGCCCTTTTGCAGAAATCTTCTTTTCAATTTAGTATCATTCGGTACACACAGTCTTTCTTGAAATTTCAGTACATTGTTTTCAAATTTGAACCCCGGTCTCGGTTTAGATTCCTTCTCTTCGATGATCTTTTTCAAGAAGTCATCCTGTTACTGTTTCTCTTTAATTTCCTCAATCAATGCCGGTTGAGCAGAAATAGCAGCCATTGTGCCACCTTGTTCTCTCAAAACAACTTCAATTTCAGATTTTTCACGATCACTAAGCAACTCTTTCTGTCTAGTGAGCAAATAGACTAAGTTTCCAATCGATTTTTGACTCAATGCATCGGCAAGGGTGTTGGCTTTTCCTGGATGATCTGAGGATCGCATGTTATAATCTTTAATCGAGTTCTAGCCATCTCCGTTGTCTCATATTCAATTCTTTACGTGTGAAAAAATATTTGGACTTTTGTGGTCGATATAAACTTCACATGTTGCCCTATCTGAGATAGTGGCCTTGATTTTCAATGCAAATACTACTGCAGCCAGTTCCAGATCATGGGTCGAGTAGTTCTTTTCATGTAGTCTCAGTTGGTGGGAAGCATAAGCAAATACTCTCCCATTCTGCATTAAAACACATCCCAAACCCTTATGAGAAGCATCACTAAAAATGGTAAAACCATCCGTACCTGAAGGTAAGGTAAACAGTGCGATCTGAAGTCGAGTTTTCAACTCTTGGAATGCTGATTCCCTTTGGTCAGTCCAGTCAAATGATGTCCCCTTCTGAGTTAACTGAGTCAACGGTAAGGCAATTTTGGAGAAATCTTTGACAAACCTTCTGTAATAGCCAGCCAAACCCAAAAAGCTTCAGACTTCTGTCACATTTGTTGGTCTAGGCGATTCACTCTGACTTCAATTTTACGTGGATCAGCTGAAATCCCATCTTTGCTAATAACATGTCCTAAAAACATAACATGGTAAAGCCAAAATTCACATTTAGACGGTTTAGCATAAAGGTTACATTCTCTTAGAATGCAGTAGGGCAAGTCTCGAGATGATGTTCATGTTCTTCTCTAGTCTTAGAATAAATCGAATGTCATCAATGAATACAACAATAAAGTCATCAAGATGCGGTTTAAAGATCCTTCATGAGGTCTATAAATCGGCGGTGTATTGGTAACTCGAAGGCATAACTAAAATTCATAATGTCCATACCTCGTTCGGCAGTTTTATCAATGTCTTACGGTTTAACTTTCAATGATGGTATCAGGATCGAGATCAATCTTAGAAAACACTTGAGCACCTATGGCGATCAAATAAGTCATCAATACAAGGCAATGGGTATTTATTTTTCACGATTACCTTGTTGATTCAGCGGTAATCAATATCTGATCTCGATGAGCCATCTTTCTTTTTCACAAACAAAGGCGGGTGCACACGGTGAAGTACTAGGCACGATAAACTTCTTGTCTAGCAGTTCTGCGGTTGCACTTTCAATTCTTTCAATTGGTTGGAGCCATTGGTAGGAGCTTTTCGTCTGGTGTGTTCCCAAAATCACATCAACGGTGAACTCAATCTCCTATCAATTAAATTCCTGGCGGATCATGCGGAAATACATCGGGAATTCTCGACTATAGGAATCTGATTCACATGAGTTTTAATATTATCACCGATGAATCTGATCAATATAGAACACATATATCCTTTACATCCATTTCTAATCAATTTAACGGCTTTCACGGATGAAATCAAATACGGAGGAGGTACTACTCCAACCCCATTAAACACAAATTCGGGTAAACCAGGTGGACGGAAAACAACTTGCTTTGTTACACAGTCAATGGTAGCATGATATTTTCGTAACCAGTCCATCCCCAATATTACATCAAAATGATCAATGTTTAATGGCAGTAAATCAATAAACAAATACATATCCCCAACAATGATTTCACATGCAGGGTACATATATGCACATGTCATGGATCCCCCAATAGGTGATGATACAGCTAACAGATAATTCATGGGTTCTAAGGGTCTATTCAATTTTCGTGAAAAAGCATGCGATACATATGAGTGTGTAGACTCCAAATCAATCAGTATATATGCATTTTGAGTACAAATAGAGAGGATACCTGACACAACGGTCTCAGTATTTTGTATGTCTCCCGGTACTAGGGCGAACACTCGGCCCTGCCTCATAGGCTCTTTCCCGGTAGCTTTGGGGTTCGGTTTCGGTGCAACAATTGATGTTGCTGCGCTTGGTGCAGCTTTACTATTGGCCTGTGGGGCAGAGGGGCAGTCTTTAACCATGTGGTCCACCTTGCCACACCTGTAACAAGCTCCAATTATTTTGTAACAAACCCCTTTGTGTTTCCTGCCACATTCAGAACAGGGTGGAATGAAACCACTCCCTTGGCTGGGGCTAGTTGTTGACCCCGTATTCTGTTTCTTATTCAATGGGTTATGCTTGCCTTTCTTGAATTTGAAACCCTGCCTTTTACCACACCATTCAGATGCTGGTGATTCATTGTTTCCTTTGCCGATGTTCGACTTCGACTATCAATGCTCGGTCAAGAACACCTACATAAGTCGGTAGCTTTAGAACGCTTATTCTGTCCAGTATTGCAACATTAAAGCCGCCTTCAAATTTTCTGGCCTTCTTGTAGTCAGTGTCCACCATATGTGGTGCATATCTAGCAAGTTCGGTGAACTTCGTTTCATATTCAGCAACGGACATGGTGCCCTGCCTCAGTTGTTCAAATTCCGTTACTTTCCTGTCCCTGACACACTGGGGGAAGTATTTTTCAAAGAAGGACTCCTTAAACTGAGCCCAAGTCACTACAGTGTTGGTGTCACGGACCAGCATCCACCACCTTCTGGCCTCTTCTTGCAAGGTGAAGGTAGCTAACAGTACTTTATTTGCTTCCGAACACGGAAACACTTCAAATAGCTTTTCAGTCTCAAGAACCCATACTTTAGCTTTTAACGGTTCAAGGCCTCCCTGAAAGGATGGAGGTTTCATTTTGCTGAACTTCTGGGTGAGAGCAATTATGTCCCCATCATTAACATTCACATTCGGTTCCGGCTGTATCGGAGGGGGAGGTGGGGGCTGTGTATTCTGTTGTTGCTCTAATCTTGCAATTATCAGTTCCATCATTCTTTCCATTCTTGCCATTCTTGCCATTCTTGCCTTAGTGGATGAGGATTCAAATTCATTTGCAGTTCTTGTATTATCCATTTCACTATAAGCAGTTATAGCAATTATAAACATAAGCAGTTGCATACTTAATAGTTTATCACAATAGCACATATTCAATCATGTCATAACTACACACTTATCATGCTCATGTAATGCCATAATCGCTTTTCTAGGACACCCTATAGCTCATTTGGACACGTGTGTGCAGTATAACTCGTGGTAAGTATCGCTCTGATACCACTCTGTCACAACCCAAACCCACCCCTATAGGTTTAGCAAGTAACGGCGATAACGAGATTACGAAGGCACATATGATAGCAGTATAGCGTCTGCGGGGGCATGTCGGAAGCCAATACAGTAAATAAACAATGTCCAATGAGCTATGACAGTCTGTATGCAAAAAGACTTTTCATACATTTGTACAGTCGGTGACAAAACAGTATGTACATATATACAATCATTCAGGATAGGGACTTAATCCTATTAAGCGATCTGATCTGATCTATCTGATATTACAAAAGCGATGCGAAGGCGAAGGGAAAATAAAACACCCTTAAGCCATAGCTTAGTAGGCTCGGAACCTCGCAGTGAGGCACAGTGGTTGGCTTGACAAAACTGGAGTTTACCCCGACATTTCTAGTATTGGTCCGGTGCCTGTACACCTACATATATATATATGAGCAGTGAGCTAAAGCCCAGTGAATAACAGAATGCGTAAAGAGGTTTAGAATGAATGTCCTTATATAATGCGATTCGTTAAATCGATATATCGGTTGTTGATGCGATGCTTGATCATATGTGGTACATCCATTAGCTTAACGATGTGATAGGTCTTAAGAGACCGAATAGTAAATGATGGCCATCAATCGATGCTAGTGGTTCAACAAGGAAACCAACAGAGATCTCTATGTGATAACGATCAATAACATGAGTTGCTAAGGATACCTGTCTGATTGAATATAGGACATACATTCATTGATTAACAATATCGTTAGAAGCGATGCAGTTCAGTTGTTCAGAAGATAATTATTTTGAACATATCTTTACACAGTTGTTACTCACAGAGTTCTGGGCTACAGTAGGCTAGAGCGTCTCCTCGGAAAGCCAACCCTACACAGTTTCAAATTGAACACACACTAAGCTACACAGTTAGGAAAGATAATAACTTAATCCCTAATTTGCCTCGGTGTGGTTCTACATCTATATCCTCAATAAGATACCTTAAACCAGGCATAAGAATGCCTAGGATTGGATGAAGATGCAAAGATGTATTTAGAAAACATTTTTAGAATTTTCAGTGAAACAGAGTCCCGCTCGAGTGTAGGTTTCCCCGCTCGAGTGGACATGCAGACAACGGTTCCCGCTCGAGCGTCACTTCCTACGCTCGAGCGGACATGCAAATAGTCAAAAGTGCTGGATGCTCAAAAATCACGCTCGATTGGGCTCTCAATAGCCGCTCGAGCGCAAGACACAAGGCCCCCGCTCGAGCGCTAATTACCTCGCTCGAGCGGACTGTAAAATAGTGCAAAGTACTGGATGCTCGAATTCCCCGCTCGAGCGCCACTTTCCCCGCTCGAGCGGAAGACCAAAATCTGAAAAATCCAGATTTGAGCTCCAAGTTCAAAATCAAGTTTTCAAACACCAAATTTCGATCCTCTTCAGCCTATTTTCTGGAAAACATTTCAAAACCCATACTATTACATGTTTCGAAGATCAATTTGTAAAATCAAGCCCAAGGGTAGTTCAATTAAATCCAATTTCAAACCAAATTTCATGAACATGATTGAACATGCAACATGCATGGATTCAAACCAATTCAAAGCTTCAAAGCTTGCTCAATTGAGCTCATTTCTTCAAGAACATGGTGAAATCATGAATTATGATCCAAAAGATGGACATACATGCAAGATTTCCATGAAATCAAACTCAAAACTCTTCAATATACACATGCATGCAACAATTAAGCTTTATATCAACACTATTGAACCAATTCATGCCTTAACTCTACAATTTGACATGAATCATGCAAGAACAATCTTAAATACAACAATGAGAGGTTCAATTACCTTACTTAGGTCTTGTAATTCAAGTGTAGAAGCTTAAATATGAAATCTATACTTCAATCCTCTCAATTCTTCCAAGATTCAAGCCAATTCTACAAGTTGAGCTCAATTCTCACTCTCTTTCTCTCTCTCTATGGCCGGTTAGAACAAGAATTTGGCTGATAAAAGTGTTTTGTTGAATGAATGCTAAGGCTCACATGTGTCTAGGTAGTGGGCCACTCATGTGACAAAATGGTAATTAAGTCTAATTATGCAATTTATCAATATTTAATCTAATTTAGTCATACCAAATCAATTTTCAGATAATTACACCATAAAATCGTATAAATTATGACAATCATAAAACACTAATCGATTTCCGGTTCAGCCGCCGATAAGGCCTTCAATTAACAATTTAAACATAAAGATACAAACAGATAATCAAATAGTTACACAGATAGATTGCAGAATAACATATATACTCAGTCAATTCAGTTTCAGTTTCTAGTCAGACAGTTCAGTAACTCAATTAGTTCAATTATCAATCATAATCAATCTCAGTTTAGCAGTGATCAGTGATAAGGGTTGTCACAACAGTCCCTTTCGGAAACTTGTAAAACCAATCCGAAGCGATTTCCCCAAAGGATGAGGAAAACACCTTGCACAGCAACGGTTCGTTCTCGGTATACAAGACCATTGAATTCAGATATAAGTCGACGTGAAAGTTCGGTCGGATTTACCATCATAAATCTGGAACCTTGGTATATGGAACCTTTTTGGGGCCTCAAACCTATCCAACTCCACTGAGAACGGCATTCCCAGCCTCACGGGGGATGTAACCTCGGCATTCTGGCACTTCTCTGGAGGTAGTCCCTCAAATCCTCCTTAGTCTGACCAAGAGCTCAGCTATCAACAGATTTCATCCTTTTTGGTACGCTGCTCCCAGTGTCGTTATGTGTTCTCTTAGACTTCTATTCATTTACAGTGTCAAAACAAAGTTCCCTCCCTTGAACATGTCGATATTCCTTGACATAAGTTTCCTTGGTATGAGGCGTCCTCTGAGACTCTCCTCTCATTGACTTTGCTCAACCGACATTCCGTGAAAGCCGAAGTGAGAGTTCCTTTACCTTGTCATGTTGAGGCACTATTGGGATTGCTTTTTGCCCCTCTTTTCTCGGCATCGTTCTTGGCCGCTGGAATCAACATGTCCTTTAATGGAAACGGTGGCTGTATGACGTTGTTTTGCATCATGAAGTTGACAACCGATTGCAGGTCTGTCAATTTGTTTTCTATTCCCTTCATCTCGTCATCCCTCCTCAGGCATCTATCTTTCCATACCTGGAGGTCGCTTTCGTTGTAATACTCGTCTTGGCCTACTTTCTTTGGTGCGCCTCCCTTTTGGCCAACGTCTTTCACCTCAGGATTCTAATCCTGTGTTCCTTCGTTATGGTTTTCTTCCTCCATGTTTGGATTGGCATGCTTACTACTCCCACTAGGGATGTCGTCCCCGATCTTTTCTTTCTGCCCGTCGTTGGCCATCTATTCTCCTTACGTTCCCACAAACAATGCCAAATTGTGGGTGTTGATTTTTGACCACACAACCAAAAGGAGAACTCAGTTTGAGAACATCGGCAGAATAGATTAAGCCCAAACAACCTGTCACAAAAAGATAAGAATCCGGCGATGGTTCGTCTACCCGAGGGCACTCTGATGATCAAGTTAGTAATTTATATCTCTCAAAGATAGCAAATTGTGCTTAAACTCACAAGAAAGAACCTACTTCTCACAGTGTATCATACATACCTAAGACCCACGGGGGTGCCCTACTTTTATAGTTAGCACTGACCTGATCCCTGTAGAAGCCTCACTTCAGTGGACTCAGACTCAATGCTCATACTGGACTCTCAGCTAGATAGGGATAAACTCCCTAAGAGCTTTATCTTTATCCAAATTAAGATCCTTCCCTATTCCAAGACTCTTGTCCCTTATCCGCTCATCTCGAATTCCAGTATCTCTGCAGATAACCTCGGCCTATCCGAGATAACCTCAGCATCAAGGCCAGGCCACGTGGCACCTCGGTTGACACTTCAACGTCACCTTGGCCACGTGTTGTCATTCACAAAATATGTTCCCACAAGAACAATATACAATCTTAATGAATTCATAAAAATTATTTTAAAATAAAATATGTTGATCAAATTCATTTTCAAATGTGACTCAATTTTGACTAAATTTGAATTCATATCACTTATTTCTTTTCTTTTTTTTCTTTTTTGTTTATGGGTCTAAAAGTGAATTCATACCATTTATTTCATTTTCTAACAACTTTTTCAGTAGGTTTTTTTTTTTTTTTTCAAGTCTAATGGGTTTAGGTTGTTATTTTCATCCCTAATGAGGATGATTATTGTTTTAACCTAAGGTCATTTTCAAAATTAAAAAAATGGATCAGTTAGATATGTGTATGATGTATCATAGACTTTTTTTTTTTTTTTCTCAAATGTTAAAAGAGTCTTTGCAGACCCCAATGGAGGTGGCTTTTGATGATGTGGAGCTCTCCCATTCATTAAAAACTAAAAAAATAAAATAATAATAATAATAATTCTTTTTTGACCAATCATGAGCCTTCAAAGCAGGACCCCAAAGACTTAATCGGGGGTCCAAGGCATTTTCCATGTTAAAAACACGATCAACAGCCACCCATTAAAAAACGACATGTAAGAAGAACAAGATGTTTATTGAAGGGATTGTTTGCATGACTTAAATCCATGTCACTAATAACAAATTGTATCAATAGAGAAAGCTGCCTTTCCTTTTCTTCTCACTTAATTTTTAACAAATTTCTCCACAATATTAAAATCTATACAATGTTTAATTTTGATATAGCTATTGTTCAAAAGTGAATGGCTGTTTGGAATTGGATTTTTTATGGAGTAATAGTAATAAAAACATTTTACAAATTGATGCGTTTAAAAAATTGTTAAAAGAGTTTTTTTCTTAGTGAAAGAGTTGAGTGACTTTTTTTACTTTTTAACTTATGGCAAATAAATTTTTAATTTTTTAATTTACGTAACCAAATAAGTATAAAGAAAACTTACGTATTTGACTCAGTCTAAACCCGCCTAATCAACTTGATCATATGCACTGTCAAATATACATGGTTAAACTAATTCGAGGTAGTTAAGTTGTTCAAAATTACCGCACCTTATTAAAAGGGTAAATATTTAAGTTTTATATCATATAAATTTTCACAGACATCGAGAAATTACTTTATATAATAGGTACATCACGTAATCGAATTGATGTAATATAACTTTTGACTCCTTGTCTGTTATGTGATAAAATGTAGTGTTAGAGTTTGATGCGACCAAACTTTCAGGACAAGAATCTGTACTTTTAGTAATTATTTTTCACGATTAATATAAAAGTTAGTAGTTAAAAATTATTTTTTGGCTATTAAATATTAATTACTCGTAAATGATCATTATTTTTGACGATCAAATATAAGCTGGTCGTAGAAGATCATATTTTGGTAACTAAAAAATGAGTTGGTCGTAGAAAGTGGTATGCTTTTGACAACCAACTACAAATTTGGTCGCAGAAGGTCACATTTTGACGACCATAAAATAAGTTGGTCGCAGAAGATCAAAAATAAGTTGGTTGTGGAATTGGCGACCAAAATTTTAGTTGCCAAAAACTTATTTTTTCCAACCAAAAATATTTTAGTTGTCGTATATTGAGTTTTGACTACTAAAACTATTTAGACGCCAAATGGAAAATAAAAAATAAAAAAATTTCTTTGGTGACCAAAAATTTGGTCGCTAAAAACTTATTTTCAGCAACCAAAAAAAATTAGTTGCCAAATTAGTACTTTTAGCGACTAATATTTTAGTCGCTGTTGATTGAGATTTGGCAACTAAAAAATTTGTCGGCGAAGGTATCTTTTCTACGACTAATCTGGTCTTTTGGTCGCCAAAAGTTTGGGAGGGAAATTTGAAACGTGGAGGCGGGAATTAAAATATCTTTTAGTCGTTGTACAATTATTTTTTGCTACTAAAATTATTTAGTCACTGAATGAAAAATAAAAATTTACTTTTCAATCTTTGGCGACCAAAAATTTGGTAGCCACAAAATTATTTTCAGCAACAAATAAATGTTTTAGTTGCTGTATAATTAATTTTGGTTACTAAAATTATTTTGTCGCCAAATGAAACATAAAATTTTTTTTTTCTTTGGCGACCAAAAATGTGGTCACCAAACATTTACTTTTAGCGACTAAATAGTTTTGGTCGCCAAAAGAACTAAAATATTTGACATTTCAAATTTAGCGCCTTGTTTAATATTGGCACCCTGTTTAAGTTTACACCTCATTTTGTTCTCTCTCTCATACACATAGTCTGTGACCACCGTGTGTGTGAGGTAGGTAAAAGCTGGAGACCAATTTATTTGGTTGCTAAAGGTTGAACGGACCAAATAAAATCATCCTCTTGTGTGTGTCAATTGATCTAAGCTTTGTCTTCAACTTCAATCATCTTTACCTCATAACAAAATCAGCTTCAATCGATGTTCATCTTCAATCCGGATCGATCCTTGTCACCTCTTATCATAATCGATTTTCACCTCATATCAGAATCGATCTTTGTATTGATCTTTAGCTTCAATCGACCTTTACCTTTTTAGAATCGATCGATCTCTTTATAGGACTCCGTTTGATCACTTGATATACGACATCGAGGGCAACCACCTCACATCCACCCGCCATTCTCGGCCACAACAGCAGCGCCTGAGCTCATACTCCATAGATCTGTCTTTCTAATTTATTATTTAATTATAATGTGTTTGATTTCCGTTGCTTTTTCATCGATTTGCTCATAAAAGTGTTGATCGCCAATTGCCTTTGCTGATTTTATGAATTGTTGAGATTTTGATTAGATCCGAGTGCTCATCTATTGAAAGCTGTAATGATTCTATGAAGCCTTTTTTGATGATTGGCTTTGGGATTTTCCTTATTGAATCATGAGATGTGAGATTTGATTTGTTTGGCTGATTAGAGCCGGTTCAAAGTGTTTGATTTTCACCTGCATTGTTATTCAATTTGCAATTCTATGAGTTTCATTTGTTTTACCTTGGGAAGATCTCAAAATGGATCTCCTTTTTTCCCTCATTTTGAGGTTTTACTTTTTATTCCATTTGCTAAGCACTCGTGTTACTTATACACCTGATAGTAGATGCATCCAACACATCTTAGACTCATATCTTTTCATGTTATGCATGACATGGCGACATCTTTTTGAAGTGTTTGTCGACATTGCTATTGCATGTTTTTGGAAAATACTCAAAAAAATGTTTTTAGATATCTGCACTGTATATTCTGAATGCTATGTGCAAATTTGTATATGTGTGGAATTAAGAAAAATAGATGGATTGAATCACTTGGTATGTCATTTTCATTGTGATAGGAGAAGTTATCTTAAGTTGGAGAGTCGTTCCGTGTCCTACAGGCTACAGCCTTGTCAATTTTAGATACAAATGGGGTCCAGTGGCCATATGAGTAGACATAAATTTTTATTTTCTATATGCAACATAGCTGTGAAATGAAACCAAAGTTATAGATTGGTTTTTGCTCTCCATTTTATTTTCTTTTGAAGTAATATGTTTTTTTGTGCAAGTAATTGTGTATGTAAGAATAATGTGGGTCGATTAGTAGTTTCCTGTGCATGACATATTGTGTCCCATTACAATCACCATCAATAGATATATACGAATTTGCTTTAGGTATATGTATATCCTTTATCCGTTTTAACTTTGGTTATATATCATTCTAATGCTTGTTATTGCCCACATCCAGATATTTTCAAGACGGATGCACAGTTCTTAGAGAATGAGAAGTGCTATAAAGAAGTGAAAAAGACCATACTTGGTGAGGAGTCCGAGGATGTTGCTGATGCAGATTCAGATGCAGATTCAGATGACGAGGATGATGAAGAATTTGATGAAGATGATGAAGAGAAGATGGAAATAAAAGATGAGACAGAGACAAATCTTGTAAACCTTCGGAGGACAATTTATCTAACAATTATGTCTAGCGTTGATTTTGAGGAAGCTGGCCACAAACTATTGAAAATTAAACTAGAGGCAGGTCATGAGGTAAGTAATATAAGTGATCCCTCAAAGTTTTTTATCATATAATTAAAGCAATGCTAGATTCATATTTTAAGCATAGATTCATACGTGTTCCTGGTGCTGAAAATACCTAGTTGATAGTCTTGTTGGTTGCCTAGGTGTGCATTGATGACCACGGGATATAATCTCTTCCATGATTTAAGTCAATTGTGTGTCTGTTTGGCAGAACTTTTTTTCAGCTTATTTCAGCTTTCAGCTTAATTTAAGTTATTTTGATGTGTTTGGTTTAGCTTATAGCTTATAGCTTATAACTTTGTGAAAGTCAGAAATTAACTTATTCTTTGAGTGGGGCAGGAGATGCTTTAAGAATAAGCTGGAAATCAGCTTAAGCTGAAAGTTATAAGCTATAAAGTTTATATTAGGCATGACTTTCCTTTCGCCTCTACCAAACAGGGCCTGTATGGTGGTAAATATTTCCTTTTGATGGGTGGGCTGGACTAAAATGTTTGTTTTTTTTTAAATGCACTAAACTAGTTACTATTGTGTGATATTTATGCATTGACATGGGGAGCGTTTGAATATGTTTAGTTGTTTTGAGGTAAATAATGTGCTTCTTCTTGTTACATACAAAATGCATACTAGGAAGATAACTATCTCACTATTCACATTCTCGTCTATTTCTTTCTTTATCCTCTTTGTTGTCCTTTGTATATGACCATACATTTTGTTTATGTACATGGAAATAAGCAACATGAAGAACTAATTAAGATGACATAATCTTGCATAATTAGCTGATCATTTTGTTAACCTACAACAAGTTTTAACTGTATGGACACTTACTGAGGTCTTAATCTGGCTTATGCAGATGGAACTATGCATCATGCTGTTGGAACGCTGAAGTCAAGAGAGAACTTATATGCGGTATTATGGCCTTTTGGGGCAGCAGTTCTGCATGATCAACAAGATCCACTAGGAAAATTTTGAGAAACGCTTTGTGCAGCAATATTCTATGATCTATCGCCTTGGCTAGATAGTTTTGCAAAATTTTGAGAAATGCTTTGTGCAGCAGTTTTGCACCATTTTTTTAGAAAGCCAATGGCTAGACAATTGGGAAATTAGATGTCAAAACATTAGTGTTTATGTTTTGCACAATTTATACATTAACTTTTTTAAATCATTAAAGGTGAAAGGCTTCAAGTTTTGTGTCATGTTGGACTTCAAAGAGGATATAGCTTTTGAGAAGACATGTTTACTAAATTCAATTTGACTTGAATATGCCCTGTGCTGCACTACGGTTACATATTTTCATCTTTATTTTAAATGGAATTCAATTATTGTTTGATGATTTAGTGGAGTTACAAAAAAAGAAATTTGTTAATTATTGTTCTTAAGCTTTTTCTTTTTAAAATGTTACTGTTCCTTAATTGTGGTTGGGTTGAATGAATTTTGTTCGATATTTGATTGAATGTTTATAAACAAAAATTGATTCTTCCCAAAAAAAAAAAAAGAAAAAAAAAAGAGATTTGGCGGCTAAAAAATTAGTCGGCAAATTCTACACTTTTGCGACTAAAATCATTGGTCAGCAATTCCTTATCTTTTGGTGACTAAATTGTTAGTCGGCGATTCCTCGAATTTTGGCAACTAATTTGTTTGGTCGTGGAATGTGACAATTGCCGACTAAGATATTTGGTCGGGAAAATGTCACTTTTCGCGACCAAAGTATTTTAGCGACAAAATGGATTAGTCGCAGTAATGATATATTTAGTGACCAAAAATTTAGGCTACAAATCCAACTTTTCTCGACCAACAAAAATTTTGGTTATGAATTACTTTTGCCGACCCTCAATTAGCGACCAAAGTAGCGACCAAAAAAATTAGTCACGGATAACTTTTGCCGACTAAAAATAGACTTTTAGTGACCAATTTTTTGATCGATAAAGGTGTTATTTCTTGTAATGTTTCAACATTTATAGTGAGTTCCATTTTTACCAAATGATGGACAATTAATAAAAAAATACACCATGTTAACTTAGCTACATAACATTATCTGTTATATAAAATATTTTATCCACAAGTCACGTCCATTGGCCCCGTTTAGAAAGTTGACTATTTTAATAAGTTATTTTAGTTTTTGACTATTTTAATAAATTAAAATAATTATATTTAGGAAAAGAGTTTGATTTTTTTTTATTTATAATTAGATGTGATATTTATGACAGAGAAAGTAAAATGGTTATGGATTTGATATGTCATTTTATCTTATTAATTATTCGGTTGTGATTTGTGGCACTAATTTGTTGAGCACTAATGGCACTAATTTCTATATCAGGTAAAAAAAAAAAAAAAAAACAAACAAAGTTACCAAAACAGGAAATTAGTGCCATTAGTGCCAACAGTTTTAGAGCCACAAATCATTTTTCTTAATTATTTTAGCATATTTTGTCTAGTGTTATTTTAACCCTAAAAGCCAAAAAAACTTCTTCCCAAATACTCCCATTATAATAATATATATTTGTTGGTTATATATTTTGTATAGGCCAATGGCAGCTTCACACGAGGCACGTAAAGGGTAATTTGAGGAGTTAATGCAAATCTTCAATTAGCAACAGACATGTGGTAGTTCATATTGGTAATGGTGGGTCTGTGTTGCATGGAAGCAGTTAAAAGGTGCGAGGTGACATGACCCAACGGTTGCTCACAATTCAAATTTAAATTCAAGAGGGAAGCCTAACTACAAGGAAGGCATAGTGAGAGCAGATTGTTTAGGACTATAACCAATGATCGTAGAAGAGCATTTCGACGGTTGGAAGTCCACTTCGACGGTTACCATTGGAAAGTATAATAGCAGAGAAAGCCAACAATAGAGAGACCCCAGACTCAGATCCATAAATCAGTTATTGACTTCATATTTTTCTTTCTAGTCGTTACATTTCCAGTTCTTAAATTCTTGAACTATACTTCATTTCCTAATTAAGAGTAATTTCAAGTAGTCACTGCTGTAAACCTTTTCAAAACTAGGTCATTTCATTGTAAGTTCTTATTTACTTAATGAAATTCAGTTTTTGAACTATTTTGTACTTGTGATCATTTGTAAGTTTTTCCTAAACAAGCCACTAGTAAAAGCCCTATTCATTGAGAGTGAAAGAATTTCAATATAATCGCCTGATAATTGGTTGACAATTAAAAATTCTGTAAGAACTTATTGATTCTTGTTGGCACGCTTTAAATTACATAATTAACTTTCAAAAGCCAAAAAAACTAACAATATTTGTTAAGAATATAATATAAATAATATATATTTTAATAACGGTGGTGAATTTGACTGCCTATAATTAAACAACAATGATACATCCCACTAATTTGGGAGCACTAATGGACCACTAATGAGGTGGAATTCAAAAAAAAAAAAAGAAAAAAAAAAACATAAGGCTAAAACATCACATCAGTCAGTGGGATCCACTCTCTAGAGCTCCTTTAGTGCTCCCAATTTAGAGCTCTCAATCATTTTTCATAATTAAAATATGATACGAAATTCATAGACGCAAAATATAACAGTACTTTTAAAATCATTAATGAATCAACCGAAAATCAGGGATTATTGTATAGAATAAAATATAATTACAAAGTGGTGGTATCAAGAAAAAATTGATTCCCTTTTTCTATACACACAAACACAATGAACTCATCCCTAAGTTAAAAGTCATCAATGCAAATCACACCCCATTTTTCTATTCAACTTTTCCCCCAAAGCTATTTGACTCACTATTTCTTTCACTAGCCAACCATAATGTTGGCTTATATAAACAACCAATAAAACTGAAAAAACCACCAACCTAATCTTCTCTTTTCTAAAAGAGTATATTAACACACCTATCAGATATAATCATCTCATATAAAGGAGATCACATTTTTGTGAAATTTACATTCTCCTATATAAGAGAGTTGTATCCGATTATTTAATTAACTCTTAACTTTTGTACAAGTATGAGGTATGTTTTTATCTTCACAAATATATTCTTATTCATAACCTTTCTCCTTTCTTCTTCTTCTACCTTTCAATGTTCATAGTAGCATAGGATTTTCACAAGTGAACAAAGCTCTTCGACTCGCCAAGTTTGCTTTTCTTCTGAGCCTCAACATCTTCATCTTCCTCAAGATCTCGTTCTTCGTACTTCAATAGAGAGTTGTATTCAACTTTGTGGCCATAAATTTTGATCAAGAACAGGTACAAGCACATGGCACAAACAGTCACAAGAATCAAGAACCAGCTAAATTGAAGGTTGACTAGTGATTTGGCACGCTCTAGTGCTTCATGACTGTGGCACCGGACAACTTTGTGACCTTCTTCCAAGTTCAAGTAACAACCTTTGGGCATGAACGCTGGGGTCCAAAGCATGAAACCCATGAACATGAGCCAAACACCTTGGAATAGTATGCTAAGAGACCTAACAAAGCTAATTAAGAAACTCTTAGGATTTCCAATACCCATGAGAGTGGTGATGAGGGATACAAGTATGACAGATTGAAGGAGCAAGTGGTATTGGCCTTCGACACCCGTGTGGTCGGCCGAGTGGAGGTGGAAGAGGAGGAGTTGCTGGGCGAAGGCGATGGCACCGAGCAATTGGGTGAGGCCATATTGGGCTTTGGGCCCCATTCGGTCAAGGATGATGGCAAAAGAGGCATAAACAAAGAAGGTCATGGATATGGAGGAGTGTTCAAAGTTGTGGAGATGGTTGGAGGGGATGGTGCCATCTTGGTCCAAAGGTTGGTGGTCGGCCGGCCCAATGAATAGCTCCATGGCTATGGACATGGAGCAACCTCCCATGATCAAGAAGAGCTCTAAGTACCTTAACTTTGAGGTGGGGAATCATGGCAAGGATGTGTAGTTGGGGTTGATAGCATGGAGCTTGATATGATTAAGGAGGTGCCATAATCCAATGACAAAGAAGCCAAAGCCAGGTGCTACATGTCCCACCAAAGAGCCCATTTTATGTGTGGACTTTTGTTCTTTCTTTTGCCCTTTGAGAGAGAGAGAGGGAACAAGGCCAGGAGGAGAGAGGATTGAGATGAACAAGGATAGATGGGGCAACAAAGGGTGTGTCTTTAATTATGAAAGCAAAGGTCTAGAGGCTTCTATGTTGGGCGGGGGGTTGAAATTTGAACTTTTGAGGTTATCAGTGAGGTGGCTTGCAAAATAGGATAATAATATTTGACGAAAGACCCCCCCAACTAGAAGAAGATGATTTGTATTTGTACAATGAAGAGGGCCCAATTAGACTTTTCAAATGGGGAAAAAAATGCCCTATTTTAGTTTGGGCATCCATAAAATTCACTTCTTTCTTTTTTTTCTTCTTTTTTTTTTTTTTCTTCTTCTTTTTTTTATTTACAACATAAAAAACTCATTTGATACAATGTTATTTGTTTGTTTCATGAAGGTTATTTCAAGGAGCCCAAAATCTACATGACCCACGAAACAGTCCAAAATCTATCATTTTTATGAAGGTTATTTCAAGGATAAATTTCCAAATGATTCTTCTTCATGATTATGCTTATCAATCCATCTAATACTTCAAGTGTTTTTTTTTTTTTTTTTTGGCCCGGCCAATCTTGGTTGGGGTTTTCACAAATTGGATTATTTTTTAATAAAAAAAAACAAATTGGATTATTTGAATGGTAGATTCTCCCAAGCATGTGTTTGTGACAAAAAATGATAAACCCAATGCACAGACAAAGTTTGATCTATTGACCCTATGCTATGAGTTTACATCAGTAGCCCAATTAATTTATGTTCACTTTGAGTCATCAACCCATCTATAAAAATCAAAAAATAAAAAAAGTCATCAAAAAATTTGTATGCAAAATGTCAGTTTCTATTAACTTGGCCAACAAGTTGATAGATGCCAAGAACATGAGCATTTTGTGTGTATAAATTAATGAAGGGGCATCATCACTTTCCAGTAGTTAATTAAGATTGAACAATTCATTATAATGATACATTTGTTTGGATTAATTAAAATTATTAAGCAATAGAAATTATCTAGTCTTCTCACAATACTATGTTTTCGTATGGAATATGGGTTAACTTTTCAATTTTTTGATTATTAAGCCTCGTTTGGTAACATCACTAGTCACTAAAAAAATCAAAAAGTTAAATATTTACTTTTCTCTTTACTTTTTTACACATCTTTTTCTAAAAAATCAAAAATTCATCCTAAATATACTATTTTTTTTACATCATATTTTAGCAAAAAAGTTAAAAAAATTACTAAAAAAATCTATTTCCAAATGAGGCCTACTCTGGGGTTAAAAAATCTCATTTGGAATGAGTTTTTTAATTTTTTTAATTTTTGTGAGAAAAAAAAATATTAATTATGATTTGAATGTGGTATTTTATTTTATTAATTTTTTAATCTATTTTATCTTTTTATAATTTAAATAGATAAAAAAAAAATCTTATTCCAAACGAAATCAATTGTAACTATGTGCCCGACGAATAATGTTTCATGATTTTTTGTAGAATTTTTTTTTTTTGGTGTGCGTTATATAGAGTGGTGATTTAGAGCACTAAATTTGAAACTCTAAAAATATCACTAATGAGGTAGTAATGTAAAGAAAACAAAATAAAAACAAAACAAAGACTAAACTATCACATCAGTGGTGAGATCCATATAATATCACATCATTAATGATGTATTAATGATATTAAATTAGTGGTATGAATCATTTTTGGCGTTATATATTAGCCTTGTGATGTTCTGGAAAGGCTGAATTCTTATTCAGTACGGTTTTGTATACGTCAAGTATTCAATCCGGACCGGTCAATTTTTGTACCATCACATGTGTCGTATGTTCATATGACTGTTCATGGGATTGGAACATCTTGAACCTTCCAATTTGAATTCTAAATTAGGGATTTTGAAATGATCCATTCCTTTTTTCAATGCACCATTTTGTTCTTAATTTTTTTATATTTGTTAAATAGATATTATTAATTGAATTAAATTGATACAATATAAAAAAATTACAAGATAAAGTTATTTTGAAAAATTAGTTAAAAGTTAATTTTTTGATTTTTTTAAAAAAAAGTAGAAAAAATAATGTAACTTAAAATAGATTAAAAATTGATTTTTGACTTTTTATGTTCTTCCCAAAAGAGACCAAAATTAATATAATTGGAACCATAAGAGCCATAAAATTAATACAAGTAATAAATTAAAAGACACGAATTTAATTTGACCTAAATAATGTTGCTTGAAAAAGGGCATGATGACATTACTGGAAAGAAACTATGCTGTGGATTTTAATTATTAGTCCAATTGATTAAAAATAATGCTATATATACTTGTTAGTGTATTAACTAATGTACCAATTGATGATGTGATAAATTTAAGAGATTTTTTATATTTGTAATTTGTATAACGGTGATACTATATGCACTAATTAGTATATTAACTAGTGTATCAACACTAATAATGATATTATTATTGATCTTACGCATTAATCATATTACAAATACCAAAAATCTCTTAAATTATGTTACATCATTAATCGGTACATTAATTAGTACACTAATTGGTACATATAACATTATTCTTTGTATAATGAGTGTGATCAATAATAATGTCAGAACTAATGTTGGTACACTAGTTAGTACATTAAGTAGTTGTTTGGAATGTGCTATATAAGTGCACTTTTTGATTTTTTGATTAAAAAAATAGAAAAAAAAAAAGATGTGTAATAAAATATTGTAGTAAAATCAAAATCATAATTTTACCCTTTTGACTTTTTGATTTTTAACTTTTTAACTTTTTGAGTAGTTGAATTTAAAGGGTAAAATAATAGTATAAACTTTTTTTATACACAAGTTACCCTTGAATAGTATAAACTTTTTAATTTTTTAAATAATATTTTGACTTTTTAATTTTTTTTTAATTTATTCCAAATAAAATTTAATTAATACATATAATACCACCGATTAATTAATGATCGTCAATGAAACACTTTGATCAGTTTCGGCCCATAAAAAGGTTTATGTCCTTTATTTTCCATGGGCTTTCTTATTTGGGGCACAGAAAACAAAGGCTTCATGGGCTTGAAAAGGCATCTCAATGGCCATTGGTGTTGATGGCCTTCAAATGGATAATTATTCGGTAATTTTGAAATATAGGCCTGTAGTATTTTATAGCCAATGTTTGAGAAGTGAGTTTTGGAATTCTTTTGGTTAAAATAGTCATAAAAAATAAAATAGGTTTTTTAGTCTAATAAGATAAAATATCACATCCAACCCATAATCATTACATTATTTCTTTCACAAAAAAATCAAAAAATTCAAAAGTCCTTTCCAAATCAGTCTTTTTAGCCCCAGGTTAAAATAGTCAAAAAAGTCAAAAAGTCAAAAAGCGAACCCACTTCCCAAACGAAGCCAAAGTATTGTGATTGGTAGAAAAAATAGATAAGTAGGATATTGTGTTGAGTGATTAGGGAACATGAAGGGACATATTGGCCTTGTTTGGGAAGACTAAATAAGTGTACTTTTTGTCTTTTTTGACTAAAAAAGTGAGGTTGAAAATATGGATATTTGGGTTAACTTTTTGACTTTTTATGAAAAAATGTGTAATAAAAAATTGTAAAAATTAGTTTTTAGAGGAAAATTTGAATTGGGAGTTGTGCAGCCGTAATTGTTGACTTTTGGTGAATAGTGTTAACTTTTTAACTTTTTGAGTAACTTTTTGACTTTTTGGATTATTTGGGATATCCCAAACTTAGCCTGAATGACGATTGATTAAGAAGTACGGACATATAATACTCCGAAAACATTCTATAATTTCCTCTTCAAATGTTGGCCTCTTTTAAAACTAGTATAAAAAAATAACTATTTAAAAATTTATTTTAAAGTTAAATAAAAATAATATATATATAAAAAAAAAAATTGATATCCGACTCATGGCCACTTTGACTCAGGCCGGCCTTGAGGCAGCACAGCACCTATAAAAAAAGGAAAAATGATAAACAAATTTACATTTTAAATATATTTTTTTAAATTTAATGATGTGTAAGTGATATAATTAATTGATAATTAAAAAATATATGAGAAATATTGTTAACTTTAATATTATAATTGATTGTTATATCACTGAATTTGAAAATTAAACCTAATTTCTAATCTTAAATATCAATACTGTATAAAAAAAAATAAAAAAACAAAAACTCAATTTTTTGGTCGGCTTGGGCATAAAGATTTATTAACTTCATAGGTATGTATGTATGTAATGTGTTGTTGAGCATGTGTTTGCATGTCTATGGCCTGCACCCATTCGATGAATCAAATCCTCTCCTTGCATTTCTTATTTGCAAGGTTATTAGGCCCACTTTTAAGCCCAATTTTAATAATTGAATTTCATATTTTAATAATTGTTTAGTATATCATCTTGTAAAAAATCAAGTTGATCGAATATCAGAAAGCATGTGTTCGATAAACACGAACTAAAAACTATTTTTTTAAAGAATTTAATAAACACTTTTCCGAACACATACTTTCTGATATCCGATCAACTTCATTTTTTACAGGTATGATATACTAAATAAATCTTAAAATATGAACGGTTCGGAGTATCAAAATTGGGCCCAATGGCCCCTGCAAGTAGGAAATGTAAGGAAGAAATGCAATGAGGGGATCTTGATTCCCCATTTGATACCCTTACCCTACTGTGACATTATTGACTTATAAATTAATAAATTATAAATACATCATTGAAATTTGATTAAAATATAACTTTTTTTTATGATTTTGAAAATTACATTTCATCTCGAAAGTTTTAATTTCATAACAAATCATTTCTTTTATTAATAAATTATCAAGTCAATTAACAATTTTAATGATATTAAAACATGTTTCAATTAATAATTTAAGTAATTTCATTATTGTATAAGAGACCAATTATGAATTTCATTTTTTAATTAATTTTGTTAAATAAAAATTGATTTAATGAGTATTTATAATTTTTTAAATCATAAAAGACAATCTATACTTTAAGCAAATCTCAAAAAGTATATTTATAATTTACCATATAAATTATGACATTTGTGAGGCCGATAATTACAAATGTTACAAATCAATTTTATATGATTCATAATTAAAAATATATATAATTAAATAACGCAAATTTTTTTTTGTTGTAATCAGCATTAATCATTATAA